>NEWO01000190.1:789483-827175 GCA_003013225.1 Phalaenopsis aphrodite | reverse complement strand
TTCAAATCCTATAAAGTGAAGATGCAGGAGTGGAATCGTTTTGTATAGTATTATATGACATGTAAATATGAGGACTTTTATATCTTTAAATATAGCAGTATGTATGTAAACTTCTTTTTTTATTTACCACAGAAAGTATATAGATGATTAGAAAGTACTTCCTTTATAGATACAACCATGATAAAAACCGTTATTTTTTAGTATGCAAGTATAACATATTATGTGCTTCCAGCTGGTGGGATTATGTTTTATAAACATAGTAAGTGTAGTTTTATATCAACGCTAATAAACTTGTAGAAGGAACGAATAGGAGAAGTTCTATTCCAGTCTACTTAAATGTTTTTTAATTATTATCAAAGAAAGTTCGTGGGGAAAAGAGTTTAGTCTTCTAGGTATTCATCCTTTTAACTTCATTATTTTTAAGAGTATTTTATATTTCTTTGAGTTTCTTGTCTGAGACTGGTGCTTCAAAGTGTTTGATTGGAGGTCCATGACTTCACAGCCCAAAAAGGCTGACATTCTTTGAAGAGTAATCTTAAACTTCACAAGAAGATTTTATGAAAGTTGGTCTCGAGCTCTTAGGAGTACTAAATATTATTACGACTCTTTACTTGTTATCAAACTTTTGATATCACCAGTGTGGTGCTTTCCGCAAATATATAAGCTTTTATTGTGCTTAGAGACTATATTTTTCTTATCTTTGTATCATATATCTTTTTATTGAACCATGAAGATGCTTATTTTAGATTTTCATAGAGCAAAATAGTTTCAACATCCATTTGCTTTAGGTGCAAGTCTTTTGTAGCCATTAAACTCAGGCTTGTCGTACATTAGCTATTTTAATTATATGAGAGAAATTTCCAATGAAATCATTATCTTTCTTATGCTGGAAATCTTTCACTATTAGCCTCATTCTGTACCTTTTAATTTTATTCAGATTCTTTTTTTTTTATTTTATAAATTCATTTATTTTGTATAACTTTTATATCTTTAAATATCTTAGTCAATATCCAAGTGTTTTTTTATAGAAAATTCTTCTTTTCTTTTGTTATCTCTCATTTTGATGAATCTTTAATTTTTATCTTTTTTTTCATATCATTCATGTTCACCTACATCAGTAAATGACATATAATATAGAGAAAGATAATACTGATTAGCATGTTTTGTAATTATTTATGATCTTTTGTGCTGCGTTGAAACCAATTTTGATCATTTTTCCGTCTTCCTATCATTATTGAATTTAACTAGCTCTTCTAATTTAACTCGTTTTGTAGTGTGGAGGTTTCCTTTTAAATTGTACTTTGTCTTGTCATTATAGGTTTCAGTTTCTTTGAAAACAACATTCTTCATTATAGGTTTCAGTTTCTTTGAAAACAACATTCTTCATTCTATTCTATCATCCAAAAATTTATAGCTCAATTCATTAGTATTATAATCAGTAGAGTAATATTTTTAATATTTTGATCAAGTTTTTCTCTCAATTATTATTTATGTCCATAAAAAGGAAAATAAAAAACTTTTCAAATGTTAGAGACATAGATTCTTTCTAGTCCATGTTTCTTTAGAAAGTCCAAAATTAACCGTTATAGATGTGCCTTGATTGATAAAGCATGTTGTTGTATTTATTGAATTAGCCCAAACTATTTTTGGCAATCTAACAAGTAATCTCATATTTTCAGCTCTCTCACTCAATCTCCTATTTGTTCTTTCAACAAATTCATTTTGCTAGGGAGTTCTTGGGACCGTTTTCTCCTTGCAAATTCCATTAGCAACACAATAACTTTTAAAACTTATGGCATCATGTCTCCACCATTATTGGATTGTAGCCATTTCATTTTTATGCTAATCTCCTCTTCAACTAAGCTTTTTCATCTCATAAAGTTGTTAAACATCAAATAAATAAATACATTTTTCTTATTTTTGATAAGGTAAACACAACTCAGTAAAAACTCGTGTATTGTATGCTTGAAATTGTTTTGTAAGTCCCAAAAATGCCAAATATGTAATGTCTAACATTTCTAATTTGTATTATTTTGGTTTTGGTTATCAATTCGCTAAGTCTAGAAATTATTAGAGACCCAATAACACTTACGCTTAGCTCCTGAAAGGGGACCATAAGGATGTTATGCATAAGGAGTGCATTGCATCCTACATATGCCAAGCAACGTAATTATGATATTGTGTGAATCAACTTCTTAAGTCATGGCATCTTACTTATGCACATACTAGTAAATTCGACATCTTATAGGGTTTTTAGAAATAAAAAAAATGTTGAAATGATCTGCTTTACCAATTTATTCAATAGTGGTATTGTGTGAAGCAAGTAATGGCCTCCTACTTATATGCATAATAGTAAATTTAGAATCTTATATGGTCCTTTAAGAAATAAAAAATGATGAAATGCTCAACTTTACCTATTTATTCGGTCCTTTGAAATAGTTATTCTTTATAAGTTTATTTCAATATTAGTTTTCATAATATGTGAGTTTATATGATGTTATTTTCCAATATGAAGTCTTGTTTAGTATTTAATTATGTAGTTAGTGATTTTGTTGTAAAGAAGCTTTTGTAAATTTATTAAGCCAAGGATCTAGTAAAGGATGAACATTTTATGTTTGTATTTTGTGGACATTAGTTTATGTCTCTCAAGTTTATAAAGTTGTACTTCCTGATAGAGTGATTGACTATGATATTATTACGGTATATCGGGTATGTATGTGATTTCTGCCATGATCCATTTTTGTTAGAACTTCTACTATATTTTTTATTTACATTCTAACTTTATTTTATTGCATTCTTTAGATAGAAAGCAATATTGTTGGATGTTCAGATCCAGAGTATGCTCAGAAGATCATTGATGATGTTCCAAGTTATATGACCTGTTTTTCAACAAAATGTGACTTGTAAAACTTCTAGACTAGTGATTTTGTGATTCTAATATCTTGCTTAATATTTCATCTCAATCCTCCATTGTGTTACAAGCTTTGAAGTTTTTTTTCTTAAAAAACATGCTCTTTTACTCTTTCATAAGCCACACACACACTCTCTCTCTAACATTGCTCTTTAGTTTTCTTCTCAGTTTTGCCTTAAATCCCAGATTTACTAAATTCTACTGTCCTACTGTTGGCAGAATATGGTAAATTTGGTGGCAGGATAGAGTACATCCGGATTTATAAGCTTTACTAAGCTGCGAAAGCTCTTTTATAAGTTTACAATGGCTTGAAATGAAACTTGTCCTCATATGTGACGTGGCCACTCCTCTTGTCCTTATAATTATATAGTTTATAAGTATGTAATAGGTCTCCATTTTCCCTAAATTCTAGGGATTTGATTTTTCACCATATTTTGGGGTTTTTTTAAATCAATTATATGCATCTTTTTCCGTTTGATAATTCCATTTCCTTAGATGTTGTAGTGATTGCATAATAGTATCTGCTTTATATTTCGCCTACTTATAAAGAAAAGTATTATATGACTTCTAATGAACATTTTTTTCTCTTTTTATCAATAAATTTATAAAATAAGAATTCAGAAGACTTTCAAGAAGTTTAGGTAATGGACTTCCATACAATCTGAGAATATGGTGCCACAAATTATGTAAGCCTTGAGAGCAACACATATGACTAGCATTGTTGGTTCTAGAAGATGGTGAGTCCAAAGAGCCTATACAAGACATAAAATAGCCCTTGTTAATAGAGATTCAAGATGCTCAAGTCGATAGTCTACCTCCTCGGTTGTTGCCACTACGAGAGAACTAGCATGACATAGGCCTCATTCCAAGATTAGTGCTCTCCGATCAACCAACATACAGATGTGGTCAGTCAAGTACGAGTTACAAACACAAGCTAATATATGTTACGGATTAGACTAAAGAAATAAATTTCTATAGTTTTATTTTGAAAAATTAAGCCTGAAGTTGATGACCATTTCGGGGTTTTAAGAGAATTAATGGTAATGAAAAATTAAACCTATTGCGAGACTAATATTTATGCTCCATTTAATATTATAAATTTGTCGTCATACTATGAGGATTCATATGCTTCAAGAAAAGAAGACAGTCTCTCCTATATAGGAGAGTGATATGGGAGTTCTTGCAATCACAAGTTCAGAGCACAATAGGCTTCGTCTCAAGATTTTCTTGCATGGCAGAAGCTTTCCCACTTATCAAGCTATTGTGGGGTCGCAGACCCCTATTTAATACTATTTCAATTAGAATTAACGTCATTTTTGTTTGAGAAATATTTATAGATTTTTTTTTTTAATTTTTTTGGATTTTGGCCTTTCTTGTGTATTTAGATATTGTGTTATTCAATTTCTACCTTAAGAACAAGTAGCATGTTTGCAGCTTGTTCAAAAACAGGTGGTGATTCTCGTTCAACAATTGTATCTCGAGCAGCCATCAGTCATGATTCACTCCATTGTTTTAAGTTATATAACAGTCAAATTTCTTCATTCTCTTCCAAATGTCTCATTTTCTTTGCAACCCTTTTTTTTTATTATCTTTTTTGACGGGTTCTTAGAAAACTAGAAATATTACTCTTTAGATTATCAATTGTTCAACCAGTTTGTAATTTTCATTTTATGTAATGGAAGTTATATTTTGTTTTTTTATAAAAAAAAAGAAAACTAATTTTATAATCGACAGTTTATAATTCAAGCAAAAAAAAAAAACATAAATATTCATATATATGATGTATGATGGGATCGCATTAAAACAAATTGACTCAAAAAATGAGAAAAAATTAACAAACAATATGTGCTGTTATGTTCAGCTCTAACAACCCTAGATCCAGCCTAAGCCAACAAAAAATGGCCAATTTACATACATACCACACAATTCTTATATATTTGCATATCTAACACCCAAGGTTTGGTATTTACCCACCCTTTTAACATCTTAGTACAAGAAAGGTGTATTTCACTTTTTAAAATAGTGATTGTGGTAGTTTGCTGTGATGTTAAATATTTGAGTGGTATGCATGCAAATATCAATGTTTGGATGTTATATATGTAAATACATAATACTTGTGTGATATGTATGTAAACACTCCCCAAAAATAATGAATCTTGGTCAAGGATTTTGCAATGAACAAACAAAAGCAAGAAGCAAGTTACTTTAGGAACCAAGCAGCTTCTTCCATCTAGCATATTGCAGCAGGAGCAAGAAGATGAGGAAAGAAAATGCTGTTGATCCGACGACGAATGAGGTGAACAGGTTGTTTATGTTGAACAATGAACACGGAATGTTCATACCAAATAGTCCGGCTATCATCGAGTCGACTCCCATCGCGAACGAGAAGATGCCCAAAAACAGCTGAAGTTTAATCAGTTCATTTCTTTGATTATCCAGCTGAAAATTCACATAATGTTCTGTGTCATCAATGTATTCCCTCATCTGTGGATCAAAAAGATGGCATATGAATGAATGACAAGCTATTTTACTCGTAATCATATAAAAGAGAATAGTGGCATTTACATACATACCATAGCACATAATTCGTATGTATATTCATATTTACATGCATATGACTCATATCTTTAACATCATGTCAAAAATATCACAATTATTATATTTTTAAATGTGAAAAAATATACCTTTCATATATAGATTCATGACACCAAGGCTCTATAAATGTAAAGACTCCAATTTTCAGGCCGAAAGATTGATAGTGATATCTTAAATAAAGTTAATAATCTCATGGCATATTTAAAGCATAGATTACGATGCATACTATATCAGCAACTATCAAAGAACATCATCAAATATACCCTAGAAATCACAAATCACAAATCTATGATTTGATGCTTCAACTATGTTACACTAAATCTATTCCCAAGTGATCAAAATTATGGCTAGAAATTTTTTTTTTATGCAATTGATAGGGATAAATTTGATTTGCAGGTTATGTATTTATATATATAACACTTCAATTTTTACATACATGTCACCATACACATGCATCAAAAGGTGAATTTCACCTTTTAAAAGCAAAAATAGCGGTATTTTTTATGTGATATGAAAATGTTGGGTGGCATAAATGTAAAAGATAAAGTTTAGGTGTTACAAATGTAAATACATAGGAAGTGGGCGGTATGTATGTAAATGCCCCTAAAATATAACATATAATAAAAAAATCGCCTCATAATATAATGTTGAAGACACGTTACACACAATGAAGTCCAACACAATTAATTTCACCATTGGATCTCTACTGCTGCCAAACACGAAGAGGCATATGTTTATATAATACATAGGACTCAGCCTTCTATTTACTATTTTTATAAAAATCAAATCAGTTTTGGAAGATTTACATATATACCGGTCAATTCCTATGTATTTACACATCTAACAATCTTTTACATACATGCCAACATCCGTATGGATGAAAAGGTGTATTCCACTTTCTAAAGGTTAAAAAAGTGGTACTTTTGATGTGTTATGAAAGATTTGCTATACAAGAAAAAAGTAAAACTTAGGTGATAGATAGGTAAATACATAAGAATTGGGTGACATGTACGTAAAAGCCCCTTATAAATTTGTCATCACATGAAGGTGCTATGATAGGCTCTAAAAGCTAACTCAGAAAAAGACAGATAGAATAAAATGTAAAGTAAAAAAATATTCTTATGCTGAAAACCAAAAACAAAACCAAGATTTTCTTCTATCACATACATGT
The DNA here is from genome assembly GCA_003013225.1 of Phalaenopsis aphrodite. NCBI lineage: Eukaryota > Viridiplantae > Streptophyta > Magnoliopsida > Asparagales > Orchidaceae > Phalaenopsis > Phalaenopsis aphrodite. Next base: position 820,498 of record NEWO01000190.1, on the reverse strand, counting down.
TTCCACTAATTTACTCTCTAGCATTGTCTATCCTTCAGAAATATGCAATCACACGAAAAAGCTATAATAAGCTCTAAAAGAAAACTCAGCAAAAAGCAAACATAATAAAATATAAAATAAACAAAATATTAAGATGAAAAACGAATGAATGCTGCTAATAAATTCACCCTGAAATTTGGTTGACATATTAAATGAGTTAAGAGACTAAATTAAGATTTTTATAAACTCTGAGAATAAAAGGACCCTATACAAAACATTTTTCTTGAAAAAACTAAAAACCACATAAAACTTTAAGACTATTAGACATTATATCTATGGGGAGGAGGAAGACATACCGCCAAGATTTTATTACGAGTCCCCTCCAATTGCATGAAGGAAGCCTCAAACATCATTTCTAAATCCTCCACATTGTTCTCATCTAAAGGAAAACTAACAGAGCTTGAGCCGCCTTCAGCTTGAGAGTTTAACCTTACATATTGGGGAGCAGGAACCGTGCTGATTGAAGTTGCAGCGGCCAATGCTGCTTCAAGTTGATGACTCTGCATTTGCTTTCTTGTCAGATAAAACTGGGGCATATCTTCGTTATTATCCAATAGATGCTCAATTTCATCCCTAACCTGGTAATATTGAAATTATTCCATAAACACTACTTCAATTATAAAAATTTGATGCACTGAAAACATTGCAAGAGCATGTTATGGCATTCAAAAAAACATATAAATTTGCAGTGAAATAGCACGTGGACTTATGAGCTGATGGGGAACACTTTTGATTTTTAGTTTTTTATTTTTTATTTTTGTTTTGTTTTATTTTTATCTGTACTTTAAATAAATCATGTTTAGTATGTTTTAAATTATAATATGCTTAGTTGTTTTTAAAAATACTCGAAACAACTTTTATATATTCTGAGTGTTTTTAAAAAAATAATAAATCTGTATTTGAAATCAAAAAGACATAAATACATATAGACCATCCGAAACATTCACATTTACAAATTAAACACCCAGATGATTTTTTGAACTATCGAACCGATGTATTTACGTGTGCCACAATCAAACTGTTGATAATTTGATAATAATGAAAAATATGAGTTGGGGTTTTACTATGAATTTCGATATTTGAGTGAGAATTTGAAAAATCGATGAAAGAGAGTGGTTGATTTGTAAATTACAAGTTTCTGGTGGTCTCTAAATAAAAATGTTTATAAAATAAAAAGAAAAACAATAAAAAAAAAACAAACAACAAAAGTAATCTGAAACAAGCCCTTAATAACATCACCTTTTGAAAAAGCAGAAACACGGACACAAAAATGAAAAAACAAAAGTGATCCTAAACAAGCTCTTATTAACGTACCTTTTGAACACGAGAAAGCAGACGAGTAAGGTTACTTTTTAAGCTTCGAACACGTTCGAGATTCTTGTTGCTTACATGCTTGGTCAGCTCATCCAATGCAAGATATAAATTTCTTACCAGATCAGTAACACTAGATTCTAAAGAGGTGCACACAATTCCCAGTGCAACGTCCAGCACCTGCAACTCAAATGGGAGCACAAGTTCATCTTCGTCATTCTCATTGTGCAACCGTTGTCCTGCGGTTGAAGACAAGTTTTTGCCTGATTCATCTGCGTTGCGAATCTCATGGAACTTTGATGGAGGGTTAAGAAAAATTTGTCGTCTAAGTTGATCCACAAAAGGGAGAACTTCATTACACAAGGGATTCAACAGCAGCACTTCATCAGCAGTAATTATAACCTTTATAAACTCTAAATTAACAACCATAGCCTTCTCCCTGACTGAAATATGATAAAAAAAAAACCGAAAAATATTTCAGCCAACAGAAATTCAATAAAAATAATGGAATTAGAATAAAACTATAGATTAGATGAATTTTACATCAAGTATAATAATGTCACAACGGGCTTTCAATTTTTTATTATTGTGTTAATAATCACTTCAATAAGCTCCATTCATTGTGCAAACCATATAACAGAACAGGAAAACATTATGGGATTGGATCATGATGCCCAAAATAAGAAACCCACTGTGGCAAGAAATAAGAAGATTTACATACATACCACTCATTTCCTATGTATTTACATATCTAACGCCTAAAATTCAATTTTTACATACATATCACCTTCCCCATGCATGAAAAAGGTGTATTTCAACTTTTTCAAAAGTTAATATAGTGGTATTTTTTATGTGATATGAAAGGCTTGGGTGTTTTAAATGTAAAAAACAAAGTTTAGTGTCATATATATGTAAATACATAGGAATAGGGTAGTATGTATACAAATGCCCCAAAGAAATATAAGTAGAATGCACATGCAAGCTTATGTGATCAAGTTTTCCTCTAAACAAACAGAGGTGCTACTGATCAAACAGAGGATTGAAAATTGTTCTTGAACAATTTTCATATATTTTTGGCAGCGTTTAAACTGTTCACCAATCTTGCATTAATGATGACAAACCCACATAAAAGTTCTTTTACATTGCACAGTTTAAAACTTAAGCAAAAAAGAACAAATTTGTAAAATTTAGGTAATTAGGAAGATTTTAATTCATGAAAATCACATTTTTATTCTCGAGTAAAGTGAAAATAATCTATAAAAAACATGCGTATGGTGGTAGTTCTTACAATGGAAAAACGGACTTGATCTTATATTTTTGAAATATGTATGTGCCTGTTGCTGATCGATTGACCCTTTATACCATGTACCCTCTGTTTCTATTTTTTTAAAATTTTCACTTCCCTTTCTTTCACTTACTGATAATCATATTCTTTTTTATCATTGAATCTGAACGAAATTAGTGATGATCGTCTGGTGGTTCATTCTAATTTGTCATGATATGAAGCGTCTTAAACTTAACTACAAAGAAGTTCTGTCATTGAGTCAGCTTTATATTTTTTTTACTTTTTTGGCCACATAAATTGTAGGAGATCTATAACTGGGTTGTTTTAGAGTCATTTACATAGCTAGCACGCACTTCTTATGTATGTACATATCTAATACCTAAACTTTCATGTTTACATACATAGCACTAAAATCTTTCTAACACATCAAAAATAGCACTATTACCACTTTTTATGAACGAAATACACCTTTTTCATGCATAATAAATTTAAAGCACCAAATTGCTATGCATGTAAAATTGTAAATATAGAAGTTTAGGCATGAGATATGCAAATACAACAGAATTGTGTACTACCTATGCAAATTTCGCTGTCTTTTTACTATTTTTGTTGTGCCATGTATGATTTGATCTTTGATGGCCAGAGTACATAGATAGTTATAAGTAATACTCACTCATTGCACCCAAGTATGGCTATAAAGTTGAAACTATTTATTGTAAAAATTATAATTTGAATATATACTGGGGGAAATTGAATTACAGTACAGGCGCTAATTACTGCACAAATTGCTGCAGACCAACTTTCAATAATTATCTAGCTTTGTTAAACAGATCAATATTATCTTCCAAAAAATTTGGCAAAGAATGTCCACTGCCATGAAAACTCTGAAAAATCTGAGAGACAAACACTATAATTGCTCTTCAGGCAAACTGTTATACAGGCATATACTAAGAAGACTCAAGCTGATTGTATATGATGAAGGTTTAGAACCCCCAGAGCTAAGATTTTTTTCAAAATTTTAAAACCAACAAAATAATGTCAGGAGTTTTGGTAACAGGATTTGTAAAAGTGGGATTATTGCTAAACAAACTGTAAAAATTCGTTTAGTGGAATTGTATGAGAAGGTTAAACAACATGATGAGTAGACATAGCAAGAGCATATAATCCAAAAACAATGAACATTCAAACAAATTGAGCATTTCCCTGAATTTGAACTTAATCCTTAAACCACCTTACTCTTAATGGTTAATATACTTTCTAGCTAATAACACTAACACTCTGTGCTAGTTTGCTGGCTCAAGATACTCTGAGTAATTTTTTTGTTAGTATGGATTTCAAAGTAGTTGGCTTTATTGTGAGAAGATAAATTTTGATTGCTTGAGTGTGTATTACAAACATCTCAAATTGAATCCAATAGTTTTGAGATTCATCTTTAACAAAAATTTAACCAGAACCAATAGGTTTTACAGCAGCATGAATATAAGCCAGCCAACCATGTATTAAAATGAACCATTCTAAGAACAGATAATCCTACATAAATGATAAAACCCCTACAATCCAAAGAAACAGATATTTCTAGCAATTTCATCAAAAGAGAATGGGGATCTCACTCACCGATGATACGAGAGGAGTGAGCGAATAATGGACCCAGAATCCTGAGATCACGAGCAGGGATGGACGCACGCCTCATAATCGAGCTCTTATCAAGTTCAATGATCTCCGATTTCCCCGACCGATCAAACAGCATCCAGAGTCGGGAACCCGCCTTTTTCTTCGCTCCCTTGGCTCCCGCAGACGTGCTCGCCGTCTCCGGCACCACGAGAATAGGTAACGGAGTTACTACCGGCTGAAGCTTTGTTCTCCTGGAAGCTTTGAGCTTTCTGCGAAAGAATGAAGCGACATTCTTCTTCCCGGATCGTCTCGCCATATCCTTGTTCGTCGTTGGAGAAAACGCGATCCCAAAAAAAGGTTATAAAGAGAGAGAAAAACCCTGGGAGAGAGAGAGGAGACAAGAGAAGAGGTAGGAAGAGTTCCATCTTCTCTCTTCTCCATCTCCTTTCCCTTCCTCTTTCTTTTGGCGCTCGCTCGGCGTTCGGTATACGGTGGGGAATACGTCAGCAATGGCTTCGCGCGCGCGTAAAACAATTAAAAGGGATAACTAAAATGTAGGAAAGCATCAAATTCAAAAATTGAATTGGTTGGATTTTGAAATAAAGATTCAATTTTTTAAATATAAAAAAGAATTAATATTTAATTTTAAAATTTTAATCAGTTTTAATATTCATTAAATAAAAAAATAGGATTATGAAATTATATTATTTTAAAAGAAAATAAATTGAGCATATAATATATTTAACTTAATTTAATTTGAAAATTTTAGCTTTAAAAAGATGGGAAGATGAAAAAGAAAAAAAAATTTAATTTTGAAATAGATCTTTATATTTTAGTTATTTTAAGCAAGATGTTAAATTTCAATTTGCTTCGAACAAATTAAATTAAATTGAATTATATTTTGATTCAGTTTGAATTGGTTTTAGGAAGACTTTGTTTATTCGATTTTTAGGATTTTGGATTTCTGTTTATTTGATTTGACTAATTTATAAATAGAAGTATCCAAGCTAGCACATTATACACTTCTGATTTTATTATTTGATTTAAATCTATAATGTTCGACTTAAAATATATATAATCAATATAAATATTCGAAAAAAAAGCATTTACAACCGCACCCCTAACTCTCCACCCCCCACCTAATAGATCTCAACCATGCACTTTGCTTTTTAAAGTGAGTTAATTATAAGCATGCAGTGTGTCAAGGTGCTGCAAAACACAACACTAAGCTGATGACTTGCTTAATTTTGAGACGATCTTCAAGATGGTTAAGGGGATGATTGAGGCAATCCCTTGATATGTATATTGAATAAAAAAATGATGCAAATATATTTGTAATGATCTTGTCATATATTATTTATTTATTTTGATGTGGATATTAAGATGTTGCTTCTCTAGTAGCACATAAAACCCCATAGAATATTGTTTCAAAAGGCTAATTTTTGGATGTATGGGTATTTTACATTAGCAATAACATTCTCATAATTTTTTTCACTATGCTTTTCTTACTATTTTCTCAATTTTTTTGAAAGGTTATATGAACATAAAAACTATGAAATCATTTGATATATTACTCACTTCATCTAAAATATTAACCTAAAGATATCTTTATGGCAATACCATGATACTAAAATATAGGGTTGATCAAATTAGGATCATTTTTTATAAGATAATTGCTAGCACCAAAATAGTAAATGCTTTGATTCTGATTTAAGCTCATCTTTAAGATGAGTTTGAGTTTGCCACTGTCAGATGATTTTAGGTTTGCCACTCTCATTCTCATTTGTTTGAATTAGGACACACCATATGTTTTGGCCTCTGGCCCGTTCATAGAGATAGTTTAAATATTTCGCTATATCAATATTCAATTCACATGCCAATCTCTTAGGCTATTTTAGCTTAGTTAACTAAGCTAAAAATCCTACCTCAACGATTGACCTAGGTTGAGCAGGACTTAATTTATTCATGACTATAACTCTATTTTTAAACATAGCAAAGACTGTAGGAGACAACATTTCCTCATTCAGTCCTTCAAACTCAATCAATTTTTATTTAAAAATGTTTGATCATTTTTGACCGTACGTTAAATCTCTTCCTATATTGATCCTAATTATCTAATAGGCCAAACTATTAGTTTAAATTATCTCTCTTTATTTCACTAGATTAGCCACATACTTGTTATTCTTGTGATACTATTAGCTTAACCTATGAACCTAGATTAAACCCATGGTCAACATCTATTTGGTGATTTTAAACAAGATCATCTAATCATTTGGCTATAATCCTTTAATAAGATTATACTACTAAACAATTGTTGAAATGATTTCAATTGATCATTCGAGTAAACTAGACCCTAATGCACCTTTCTAGACTCAATCAGACATCCAACTAAATCAATCTGTTGCTAAACTTTATTATCAAGAAAATTTCCTTTATTCAACCATTTAAATCAGTTATATAGGTTATAATGATATAATAAACTTAAATGAACCTTTATTATGATTAGACAAGTTAACCCAACTAGACTCAAATGACCCATCTGACCCCTTAAGGCTTATAGAACAAGGTCGACATTATTGAACAAATTAAGCCTAACCAATCTCTAGAAACTATTTCATTTGATTAATCCCAGATGATTTAGGCTTAATTGAGTCGAAATGAACTTCTTTTAATATTCCATGTAGCTTAATAAGTCAAGTGCATACTTTTTAGGAAGATTTGCATACAAGCCACTTAATTTCTATGTATTTACATATCTAACTCAAACTTCAATTTCTACCTATAACAACAGTATTTTTTATGTGACATGAAGCATTTGTGTGGCATAATGTAAACGCTAAAGTTTAGATGTTAGACATGTATGTACATAAGAATTGGGTGGTATGTATGTAAATACCCCTATTTTTTAAATAGATCTAGTAACCTTAACTTTACAAACTTTGGCGCCTAGAAATTTCTTACAATTACCAAACTCTTAAGGTTTGAAAGGTAATTAATTAATTATTTGCTTGTCACATCCACATCATCATCAATAATAAAGAAATAAATAAAGCTCATCAACGAAAGCTTGTCTTGTTAAATTACATTTCTTCTTGTATACTTCACAAATTAATTAGAATGTATGGAGCTACATTGCAATCACCAAATTTGTAAGAAAATTCTGACTTTTCTTATATCAATCTTTTGCACTTGCCACCGTGATCTTTTGCTCTTGGCACCATTACCATAAACTATATATATAGCTTTCAAATAATTTTCTTTATTATTTATGATCTATCATTATTGTTTACTAGAGCTCTCATATTAATTTTATTTAATTTATTAGAGCTTAAGTGTCACTTAATTGTCACCATTGTTGGGCCACCGCCATTAGATGACCACTGTTGCCTGGCCACAACCACCACATAAACACTGATGCCCGATCACCACTGTTGTCATCATCGAACCATGTTGTTTGACCATTTCCACAACCTGATAGTTCATTCCCAACCATCGTCCTCAGAATATTGTATCTCGGTCTCCTTTATCATTACATCACCAGTGTCATCGGTCCACTGCCGCCTGATTACTATTATCGCAAGAGCAATGTCATCATTAGATTGTTGTTACCTAGCTACCACAGCCACTCTGCTAGACCGCTAATGTCAAGCTAGCTCAATCTTGTCGGAACCATAGTTGTCGGGATGTCGTCGTTACCTCAGCTGTCATCGAGCTATCATCGATGCTTTTAGGCCTCCATTGTTGAAAAACCATCTCGATGTCTGAGCAACATTTTCAGGTTGTCATCCCCACTAAACCACTGACATCGCATTGACCAATAGACCATTATCGTTGCTGCTAGACCACTATCTCCCAGCCGTTGTCGCATGTACCATTGGCATTGTCAAACCACTATCGTTGGCATTGTCGAACCACTACCGTTGGCATTGTCAGACCACTGCTGTCATCATCGGATAACTATCTATTGACTCCCACTATCATCGTACCACCTTCACCTAACAATCAACATAACATGATCACAAGGATAATGTTGTTGCTATCACGTTGTTGATTGACTGTTATCACAATTGTTGGCAAACCAACAACACCTGGCTGACTCAATTGCCACCATTAGACCTTTTGTTGTCACATTGTCACTGTCAATTCACAGTCACCTGGCCATCATTATTAATGTTGTTGGATCACTGTTGTCTCACGACCACCTCTATTGTTGCTAATAAATCCAGATCAACATCACAAAGCCATAATTTTCAATCTTTCATTATCACAGCCAGTTTATTATCACTTCCCCAATATTTTCTCAATAGTACATTAGTAGTTGGTTCCATTGTTTCTCTCAGACTAAAATTGAGTTGATGGCCTTGGATTTGACTCTCAAGTATAGATAAAGTTCTTCATTTAACATTAAGCTTTAGAAAAGTGGTGGTGATTTTAGAGATTTTTTTAAGTTTTTGAATGCTTATTCATATTCATCTAACCATAAGAAATTCTTCACTCCTCGTAATATATTGAAGAAAATATTGCACATGTTGCCCAATTTCAAGATGAACCGACTTTGGCCCGTGATTCAGTTGGTTAACTTTTGGAACTTCTTGGTGTTCCGTAGGGATGTCATATTGATAAGTGCCTGAACTTTGGGTTAGCCTTTATTCCCTCCAAGGTTAGGAGATGGTATAAGCATTTTTTTGGATGCTTATAATGTATACTTGAGAGGATTAAGGTTCATATTAAATTTTCTTATATTATAGAAGGTCTATTTCAAATCTTTCTTTTGTTGTTCGAGTGTTCTACTTTTTAATTATATATCATCCACATATACTTTAACATTTCTTTTCTTTTTATTTTGCAAAAATTACATCCATCATACATTGGTAAGTAGCTTATATATTTTTCAACTCAATAGGCATTACAATATAGTTATACACTCCCTCACTTGTGATGAATATAGTGTTTTTAGGGTTGGTTGGATGTATATTTATCTGATGGTAACCAGAGAAGGCATTGTGGATGCTCATCATAGAATGAACGACAGCTACGTCTATGAGTGCTTTGATCTGTGACAGGAGGTGCTATCATTCTGTTAATTGGTGTTCAAATTGCTGAATTTAATGCAGGTCCTCCATTTGTTATTTGATTTATACACCATAATAACATGTGACAATCATGTCAGATACTGGCCCACTTAGATGTGGCCAACCTCTTCTTTAATCGGCTCAACTAATATAATGTTTGACATTCTTAACTTATGATTCATCGGTCGAGCGCTAGTTTCACATTCAAAGTGTGGTGGGTGACATTGATTTGATATTCCAGACATCTTGGTGGCATATCAAGCAATAAATTACTCGATGTCTCCTAAGGGTCTCGATCAATGCATCCTTATGATATACATTAAAAGCTTCACTTTGTAGAAAAAAATTATCAACATCGCCTTTGGTCACAGGAGTTTGATGGGTAATCTCGTTGGTCTCGTCACCCCTTCTTGTAGATTATTCAGATTGAGGGGTTCTTGTTGGATGCTTTTGACCACCTAGAAATAACTTGTACAAGATTGCTTGAGGTCACTGTGAACAATGATCACCACTCTATTGCATGGGAACTTCATAGCTACATGGTAGATAAAGGTGAAGACATAGAAATAATTGAGTGGGGGATGACTAAAAATAACATTTTAGGTAGAAGTTAGTCAACCATTGTGAAGTCTGTCATGTTGGTTAAATGCTTGTTCTTTTCTCCCCAAATAACCAATAAAGTGATGGTTCCTACTGCCTCCTTTCTCTCCTAGGACCCATCTTTTTGAACACCAACTTGAAGAGGATGTTCACAGAGCTACTAGTGTCGATGAGGATGCTACCAATCTAGTAGTAGGTAATCATTGTAGTTGTGGCGATAGTGTCATTATAAAAGGTTACCAAGTCTTTGTTCTTGAAGGTTATTTGAGGATGTGAGCTTCATTTGGGCATGAGAGTGGTTGCACATAGTTCTCCCAACCGAAGCCTCTTCAAATTACATCTGCAGAATGAGTCTTCATTGCCTCCAAAGATGGTGGGAACTTCATCAGTGATATGAATTTCGTGGACTCAAATTGACATGTGTCATATTTCCTAAACTGGAGCCTTCCCTTGTCACTACGTCATTGCTCCTGGTGCTACAAATTCCTTCAATTTTCCGACTTTGATCATATCTTAGATCAGGCCCCAGAGGTGTCAACACTCTTGTGACTGTGGTTCCAGTGGTTGGCACAAAGTTTGTTTAGAACTCAGAGGTAAGCTTCAATCATCATCAAAGGCTCTCTTTTAAAATAATATTTATTTTGTATGGCATCTACTATCTCGACCATTGAAACTCTCAACATAGTTGGTTTGGGTATTTTGTGGTTGGGTAGCGAGCACTTATCGTACCAAGTTAGACGTTGGCCAGGATATCGGTCCTGAATCCCTCAGTGGTTCAATCTATTAATTGCCCTATAATCTTGGGGTAGTTGAGGCTCTTCATAATAAGGATAAACAAAAGAATGTGAACTGCATCTCAATTTCTACCTTTCGCTTTGGGCAATACTTTTTTTACGGGTGATGAATGGAGTTTTCCACTTTGGAGGAGGCAGGGTTAGAATAATACTCCTTGGCCTATATGTGGTTGTTGACTAGCTCCAACATCTAAGCTAGTGTCTTTGGTCACTATAGGCTCAACGCATATCAGAAGAGTTCTTCATAAAATGCTTCCCCTAGTTATATGGGAGAGGGTACAATGATGTATTATATTTTTACCATTGTTTGGAAAGTGTCCGTACTAGAGTATTTCTAGTATTTTACTTATATAAGTTTATCGTCTGACGAATTTTTGGCTCGACTAGTTAAGCTTAGTTGATTTTGGGTCATTGGGATCAACTTGGTCTACCGAGCTTGGTTGACCTGGGTCAATTGACAAATCAAGTCTGGTTGTCAAACCTCAATCCTTGATGAACATCCTATAAGACGTCCATGGGATGGTTAGAGATGTTGTGGAGCTACATTTCCCTTTGGGTCATCTCTATCGGAGTGCAGGCTATCGTATCGGGTTGTTTTCCTTTTGACGGCTAACTTGAATGTTCTTTTGTCTCATTTTTTGTCAAATGGCATATGCTTGCATCATCCGACCATCTTCCTCATGGTCCAATCAGCTTTGGCCTTATTGGTTTGACTCGTATAGCTTTGCTTTGTCGGTCAAGAGGGCCTCGCAATCTTCTGATAGTGAGGCTAGTGATTTTCTTACAGTGGGCCAACCTCGTTCTACTATTCACTTCAGTGCTGCTTATTTTCTATGTGCATTTTATATTTGGGCCATATACATACATAATACCCGATTCCTATTAATTTACATATATAATACCGAAACTTTACTTTCTTTTACATTTATACCTCCTAATTCTTTCATATCACAACAAAAATGCCACCATTTTAACTTAAAAAAAATGACACACACACCTTTTCACACATTGTTAAGGTGGTGCAAAAATTGAAGCTTAGGTGTTAGACAAGTACATACATAGAAATTGAGTGGTATGTGTGCAAACCTTCATTTACAAATGTACCACCCAAATTTTTCATATCAAATGAAAAGAAAAAAATCCACTATTTTATTTTAAAAAAAACAGTGAAATACACCTTTTCATGCATAGGTAAGGTATTATATATGCAAAAATTGAATTTTGGGGGGTTAAATATGTAACTACATAGGAATTGAGTGGTATGCAAGAATACCTTCCAAGAATTAAATACTGATTACCACTAACAATAAAATTGCAACATTTTGTAAAACTCTACAAGCTAGTGAACAATAGGAAGAACATGACATTTAGAACAAATTTATTTGTCCTTTATTAAAGAAGAAAAGGATGCAAAGTGCCAAAGTCTTAGTTGCATAAAGGAGAACTTGATACTCAAAGAAACCCTAAAGATGATTAAAAGAAAAATACCATGAAGAAATAGAAAGAAAACTAATGATAGCAAGAGTGTAAAATAAAATATTGCTGAATTTAATGGTGGACAGATATCACAACCGTTTATATAATAGAAACTGTATACAAAAAATATGTCAGCACAAATCTTAAAACAAACAAACAATTTAGAAGAAAGGTAATACCGATCAGACAAACTGAAAACTAATGAATAAGACATTTGGATTGAACGACCGAAATACCGTGCCAGAGAGTTTATCATAGGACGATGATCGACTTTTAGACCGATCGACAAGTACCAATGGAGTTTAAGCGAGCCGAGCGGTTGACGAACTTCTTACTAACCGAATCAATCCGCCAATCTTATTATATTCAAGTATCTTTGTAAATACTAAAAATGCTAATAATGATGAGGGGACTGATATGTAATTTTGTAGGATGGAGACATATTCTCATCAATAGGTGGTCCATATCCTGAATAAAGGATTATGCAAGATATAGAAACTTGAGATTACATTTTCTATCTTAGGGACCGGCTATGCTAATCCCTCTTAGGATCATTATTATAACCCCTAATGCTAAAACCCATATGTTGTATAATATGCTAGAGAATCAATTACATCATTATATATCTAAATTGAAACAAACCTTTGTTATTATACTTAATTGCTCTCATTTCTCACATATGACAAAATTAATTAGACCTTAATTAAATAACCACCATACTAACTTAGCACATATTAGATACTTTGATAGCCTTAACCTCAAACATATAAGGAAGTGATCATAATTAGGATTTTATTTCCTTATTGACTGATAGAGTAATGCAATGATGGGCTAATGATATTATTGGTGCCATAAATTTGTATATATAAGCATGAAATTTTAGTTGCAATCCCTTAATTAAATTACCTATTCTTATAGATATTAAGAAAGTTCCTTATAGAAATTCATCTTATACTTTTTAATCATGATTATTGCTGTGGCTGTCAAATAATCTAGTTGTATCGATTAATAGTTTAATTATATCTTCATTTTATACTTAATTATGTTATCAAATAATTTAATTATAGATGCAGAAAATCAAGATTGGTGAATATAGCATTAAATTATTATAAGATAACATTTCATAAAGGTGTAATGCGATACATTTTATACCTTAGAGGAGACAAGAAGATTGTTAAGCAAGATTTTGACAAGAAAATTTAGGGTCTGATTGAGACAGTTGTAGCTTATTGAATAATCTGCTGATAAGGTGATTAAAAATAATCTGTTGATAAACTAGGTAAGGTAGCTATTACAAATTTGTATTTTTATGTAAAAGTCATACCACAGTCAGAAAACATTATTTTTAGTGTTTTGAAAACTCACAAGCTGTCAAAACGCCGCTTACCCAAACAGGTCAGGTGCGTTTTCAGAATGTCACCGCATCAAATAAGCTGTCCACACGAGCCCTTATTAGGAAGATGATTAAATATTCATCTTTTTCTAATTAAAGTTGCAGCAAACCACCGCTCATAAATCATACTTACATTACCATACATGGGGTATCTCTGAATTATATAATTAAAACACTTATGACATATATAAATAAATAACTGAGATCATTCGGCGTGCGCATTTATGCTCCTTTCGTCAGCCTAAAGCGGTGTTTGGTAGTGATACATCACAAACAAATTTTCATCATCCCACATGAATTTCGATGCAATATTTTGAGCAATAAACATTTATACTTCAATTTAAAGTCATCCATAGCTTCGATTTCAACAAACTTATAGTCAAACTGACCGACTCTATGAGACAGACCTAATAATGTCAAAGTCAGTCCCATCCAAATCAAATCAAGTGATCAAATCATTATTGGAAGATTTTTGGACACAAAGTGTCAAATTAAATTTAATATTTATTTTTCTAGTTTATTAAATTCATTTATAGGTTAAATTTATTAGATTAAGCACAGAAAAAAATATTTTAAATAGATTTTGTCGAATACAACAAATAAATTTAATTTGGTTTAATTTTAATTGAATTAAACATTACTTTAAATATAATAAAATTTAAATTTAGTAAATTCGGATTTATCGGATTTAATAAAGTCTATTTAACTTAAATGCTGGTCGCAAGTCTAAAGAAAACGGTAACAGCTCCAGTCGATTTTCGTCTGGATCGCCGGAGGGCCCTTCGATCCCGATTTCTTTGATCTAGGGTTAAGACGGGGAGACCAGTTTTTCGCCCGATTAGGGTGGGATTTGCGCAAATTTCTTAGATCTCTTCCATCTCACAAACCGAATCAAGCGCTTGAGCTAGGGTTTCTCGACTTTCTGATCTTTTTGGAGTTTCTTTGCTAGGAATCATGAACGATCCGTCGCAGATGCTGAACCGGAACTTTGGGATGTGGCAGCCGCAGCCACAAGCACCGCTGCCACCGCTCCCACCACTTGCACCGCAGCCAACAACTGCCTCCGTGACGGAGGAGCCGATGGGGTTTCAAAACCCTAGACCGGTTTTCGCTCCCACCGGCGCGAAATCAGTGAGGGCCAACTGGAATAGCAACAAGCGGAATAAGGTTGCTGGGGTAGCCGGAGCCGGAGTTGTTCCCGGCGGTTTACCCGCCGGCGGCGGCGGCACTGGAATCTCCGCGTACAGACCCCCGACTTTAACGGAGCTACAGTATCAGAACCGCTTAAAGGCTAGGCGCTTCTACCCAAAGAAAAAATTTAGTCGATTCGCTCCATTTGCCCCACGAAACACCACTTCTTTCATTATTCGTGCTAAGAAATCAGGCGGGATTGCTTCGCTGGTTTCGCCTTGCCCTGTGACTCCGGCGATCCTCCCGACCCCAACCTTCTCCCCCTCTAGAGAGGGACTGGTTGATATGGCTAAGGAAGAGTGGGGCGTGGATGGATATGGATCCATGAAGGGTTTGATACGTCTCCGCTCCCCAACTGCTGGTGGCAGCCGGAATAACGTTGGGGTTGAAGATGACGATGATGATGAGGATGGATCAAGCGAGAGTGATGTTGAGGAGCACGTGGAGGTAGAAAGACGGCTAGACCATGACCTCAGTAGATTTGAGATAGTGTACCCGAGCTTTGTTGAAGAACAAGGTGGTGCTACTTCTTCAGCTTACTTGCTGGAAAACCGAGTTGATGATCAGGACTCTCACATTGCTCAGCTGGAAGAGGAAAACCTCACACTGAAAGAGAGGCTTTTTTTGATGGAGAGGGAGATGGGTGAGCTTAGGAGGAGGCTACTGCTGTTGGAGACTGACTATAGATTGCACAATGAGAGGAACAACGACAACAACAACGAACAACATGGTGACCATGTTGACAATTTGAATATGAAGGAGGCGTCGGAGAATGAAGGTGGAGGTGATGTGTGCTCGGAGAAGAGCGTCGGAGACTATGAAGAGAGCTGCGGAATTGCCCAGCAGGAGTGAAGGGAGTTTACTCGACCATTTGTTCTTCCTGTACATATTTTCAGTTGACATTACCTTCAAACTTTTCATGCTTTAATTAATGTTTTTGTTGCTCTTTGGCTTTTGCATTCGATGTCTAGTGTTAGACCAGTAATCTGTAGTGATGCTTTTATGAAAAGCAGCTTATGTTTAGGTCAGAAATAATGTCTTCTTATCATCATCATCTTTTCTTTCATCTAAAGACCATACCTTCGATATTAGATGTTTGCTATTTTGTCTCAAAAAGCTTCTGAGAAGGCTGCTAAGTCCTATAATGATGCATAACATCACTATAATTTGATGATTAAGAGGCTTTCTGGTACATATTTAAGTTGAATTTAACTTAGCTATCGGGGACAGAAAAAATGACTAACTTTTAAATCTTACATTTAGTAAATCTAATGTCTTCGTAATTTTCTCTCATGTTTGCGTTAAATCTAGGATTTACTAAATCCTTGTGTTGATAGGATTTAGTAAATCCAGATTTACAGAGTTTACTAGATCCATTATTGAACAGCTCCTAAGGCAAGTTATATATAATGCATGGTAACAGCTTAACGTTCTTAGATGATTTGTAAAGCACCATGATATATGTATATCTATATATATATATATATATATATATATATATATATATATATATATATATATATATATATATATTTTTTTTTTTTTTTTTTTTNTTTTTTTTTTTTTTTTTTTCCTCGTGCAGAAATCTGGCTTTTTCTGTTGTTTTTTAGTCTAATGATTATTGTTAGTCATTTCAAATCCTGGAAAATGTTTTAGGGTGTGCTTTGTCACAGTTTGATGATTTGCCGTTAAAACATTTTATATGTTAGGAATTAATGCTATTATTTTGGTGGGAATAATTTCATTAAATGCATATATACGCATGCTCCATGCCTTGGTTCAGGTTCTCTGTTTGCATTTATAATGTATCATTCAGGTATGTATAATCCATGAGATGATTAGTGACTTGTTGATAAAAATAAAATATTTAATAAACTCTCTCTCATCATTCTTACAAATTTTCACTTTATATTCTACATATATGCTGCATATTTGTTCAGATTATCGCCCTTTAAAAGGAGAATTTCTGCAAGCTGTCTTTCATTAAATTTCAAACGTTTTTTTTCTTTTTATTTTCCACCCAATAAATTCTGAGTAGGGAATTTCCTTCAAAGCTTTGGGGACGTTTCTCTTATACCCTGTTTGTTGCTGATTTTTATTTTTCAAATTAAAAAAATAATACAGACGCAAATAACATGGTCTACTAGATGAAGAAATATCACATGCAGACAATGTTGGTGCGGATTTGGTGATATTGTGGTGGTATTCACCTTAATACTGCCACAATATCATTAATCCGCACGTAATATTTCCTCAGTCTGCTTTATTTTTAGTATTTGGAAATAAAAATGTCAAAAGAAAACAGGAAATGTTTTGGTTTGGCTTTATATTGCTATTGAAAATCACAATTGCTTGATAAAAGTTAAAAAGAAAATTGTCTTTAATTATCTTTGCTATAGTAATAATTGGCCAAATATTTTTTGTTTTTTGCTTATTTATTTATTTATTGATTTTGCAAAGTTGCTCTTGCCATGCTTATACTTTCATTCTCAAGTATCTTCCATTAATAATATTAAGTTTTGACGACCTGCCATTTCACCCCTTCATGTATTTTTTGACATTCTTCGTTGCCAATTTAATCACACTTTTGTTGAGATTTCTATGATAAGAGTTTGATAAGAAGATTGTGATAGTTTAATATTTGAATGATGTTATATCATTTGATCCCACTATGCTTTGAGCAATCAAAGCAATTTCACAGAGAGTTTAAATATTTGAAGGGGATATAAAATCTAATTCAAACTTTGGTCATACCTTATTCGAATATGTTTGAATTGTGTTGAGAATATGTTGAAACAATGCTTGCACATTATTTTTACAAGTTTCACAAAGCTTTGAATGTTGTCTGTATCAATTGAATGAAGTCAGCATACAATTATTAATTTCTGTTGAAAATGAAGTAATTGTCAGCATTCTTGAGTTTTATGGAGAAAAAAAAAAGGCTGATTGATTGGATATTTGCTAACTTTGGATTTTAAAGGATTGCTAGTAATTTTATAAATGATGAAGCACTTTTGTGAAGCAAAGATAATGATATTAATCCCTTCTATCAGTATAAAAATGGAATGTGACATTGCATTTTCTTGAATAAGATATCCATATTTATTTAATTCTAATCTCTCTTTAATGTGTCTATTATTCTAGAAAGATTTCAATTGTAAATAACAGTGCAATGAGAATGATATAAGGGTAGTTGAATTCTTCATGTTTCATTGATGCAAGATTTAAGATTTGAGTGTGATGTTGCAGTTGGCATATATGATGTAGACGAGTGTAATTTTGTGGAGTATGGGGATCTATATATGAACTTGTAAGATACAAATGAAGGTGGTCTCATGAAGTATCTATTTGTTGGCATTGACATTGAGTCTAGATCGTGCATTGAGTGGACGTGACAAAAAAAAAAGTCCCAAAATACAATTCAATCATCATCAAAGTTATTCAAATAAGGCTCGTTTGCAAAATAAATTGAACCATTGTGTTTATAGCATTGAAATTACCAAGAAGCGGCTTCAGCAATCGAGTCATTCAAATGTGATAAAAAAGAGACAAAGGATGAGATGCACACAAATTCGGCTCAAATTGTTTTGACAATCTTCAAAACTGCTCAAATGGTGCATGTTCATAAATCATATTGTATTGACATTGCCAGAGCATCAAATTTGCTCAAGAAAAAAGCCCTCTATAATTGATTCAATCAAGCACAACAAAAATGATAGACATCGAGGGACTGTTTGGGGCAGTTGTAGCTTATTAAAATGTTGTTGTGCAAAAGTTGTGGCAAGATGCTGCTGCAGATAAGTTCGTTGTCTGTTTATTTTTTGCAGTTTCAAAACAGTCGTGTTGTAATTGTTTTTAGACAAATGATTATTTTGTCTCCGTATTGTAATGTTGTTTACAACAAAATAGTTCATACAAATATATTTCATACATGAAAACAAACATTCAATGTAAAACATTACAAAATAAAAATGGACACTATTAAACAGTGAGTGACATGACTCAAAAATTAAAAAAAAATAATCATTAAAATAATAATTAATAATATGATAATATTATTTTTAAAATGAAAAAAGTGCATGCATGACATAAGTCGTTCTTTGGGGAAACTCTGTACGCTTGATAATTCTCGTTGGTGAAATCTTCCAGTCTATCTATCCACCTAAAGTAGTCACAAATTTTTGTCATTCTCAATGAGAATATGTAAAACTGTCTTTCGTAGCTATGTGGCTGTCACGATGTAAGTATAAAACATAGTAGTCCTCAGTAGCAGTGCAATACTCTGGAGGTATTGGAAATCCTTGAGCTCATTTTTCTTGAAGACTTAAAAACACACACCCTTAGATATAACACTAGTAAAAATTAATAATATAAGCAATCAATTAAAGTTGTATGCAACTGCGAGGTCTCAGATAACACAATGTATAAATCAACCAATTTATCACCACAATAAGACAACAAACCTTATAAAAAAGTTCTTGGTTGTCTTTAACCCACATAATACTGAGCTCGTTTGTGTCACTTATGCATATCACCAAAAAAAGTCATCCAAAACAACCTTAAAGATCAAGCACTGAAAAATGAGAGGAATTTGATTGTCTTTATTGAGATTTCACATATGACACCAATCAATAGCCACATACAGGTCATCCAGCAGAACTCATGAGGTCGAACGTCTCATCATAGACCTAAAAAATCCTCAAAAAATACTATATTTATGATACATATATTACCCACTGTTACCTCATTGTCCTTCCAAATGGGAAAAATTATGCATAAGAAAAAAGAAGTATACATTACTTTCATAAAAAACTGATACAATATATATCAAATGCATAAGAGACAAAAATATCAATGACTTGTATAAAATACTGATACAATAAACAGTAAATGTTTTCAACACACATTAAATTAAACGCATTACATATTTTCGGCCAACGTCGGCCAAAAACCGAATTCCAACATCAATCGGAAACCATCACCTATTTCCAAGTAGTTGTATGTGGAATTTTTAAAAAATCCCAAAATCGAACATCGACCGAAAACTATCGAAGGAAAAGAGCACAGAGAACCCACAAAAGTCTCAGACACATAAGCATTTGCAAAATCAAACCACAACATTTATGCTAAAGTAGAGAATACCGAAACAGAGGCAAAGCAAATGATGAAAAACCACTGCACGAAGAGGAACCACTGCACAAAGGGCAAATCAATTGATCCAAACAGAGCTGAAGAGCATATAGAGGAGAAATCACTGCAACAGTTAATCCAGAGAAGCAAGAGAGAAAGAGGTTGCACCGTATTTGTAAGAATCATGAGAGAGAGAGAGAGGAGAGTTAGAACAAGACTTGCAAGAGAGAAAGAGACAGTGAGATGGGTATCCCCGTCACAACATAACAAAGTAATGTGGGTCGTGGGGTCGAACATGCTTCCGCTTTGCCTCTCAATCAATCCCGAGAATAAGCCACGCCACACTTTCCAAATGACTGACCCAATGTTTCAAAGCCGCACCGCAACAAATAATCTGCCCCAAAGGGGCACCAAGTTTGACACATGCGATTGTAATCTAATTGGCTTGTTACCATCAAAATTATTTAAACTAAGCTTCATTTGCAAAATAAACTAGATGAGCGCATTTGAAAAAGTGTCCAAAAATGATTACTCATATTGCATGGCCCCCTTCAATCCCTCCTTTTGCAGCAGCAACCCGAAGCCTCATTGCTTTCCGTCCTCTCCTTTTCGCACTAACCTTCATGAACCCATGGCTCCTACTCCTCATCCAATCTTCTTCGTATCTATCTCAAGAAACAACTCTTGTACGACCTCTTCTCTGGCGACACTGCCCCCTATCCTGCAACCTTCATTCAATCTCAGAAAAAAAAAGTCTTTTCAAGCCTTCATGACTCCTGCTCTATATCTTCTTGGGAAAATATTTGCGTACGCATTACGCACGCATTACACATGCAGAGCTGCGTGCGTAATAACCCCACAATAACCTCCGCTTCACAGTTATTAGGGGGTTATTGGGAGGTTATTGAGGTATTAATTCCAATACAATAACCTTCGCGAGTTCTATTAAGATGTTATTCATAGGTTATTATGGGGGTATTGCAGGGTTAATGGAGTACGCACGTAGAGTTGCGTTCTTATTACATATGCAAATATTTCCCCTCTTCCTAGGCACTTGCCTTGCATAAAGCCCACAACCCAAACATACTATCCATCTCTTTCACCTTTAACCCGCCAATAGCCCCGAGCCACAGACTTCCAACTCAAGGTAAAATATTACGTACGGACATGATATATGCTTGCAGATCAGTGATATTGACGTTGCATTGTGATGTATTGATAATATCAGGGTGATATTGAGATGCAATATCACCTGAATATCACAATCCGAACATACCTATAGCCAGTGCCCCTTCTCCATGCACCAAATAATCATCTATCTTATTTCCTCCACTTTCTCTCTCTAGAAAGTTGCAAAAAAGAGAAAAGAGCATCTACATACATATGCACCTCCTAATTTTTACTTATTTACATATCTAATATTTGAACTTCAATATCTCTAAATCTTTCATGTCCCATAAAAAATATCATTATCTTTTAAAATATGAAACACACTTTTTCATGCGTACAAATGGTATATGTAAGAATTAAAGTTTTAAGTGTTAGATATAGAAATACATAAGATTTGAGTGGTTATGTCTGCTCTGTTATGTGTAGGGGGACTATGGTGTTGCAAAATAATGATCATACATATTTTTTTTAGCGAGGTGAAAATGTCTAGCACTTCTGACAATGCACTGTACATGCACTGCAAATTTGGCTATCTGTCTGAATGTTAGATGAAAATAAAATGAAAATTCAAAACATAATATATATTGACTTGAGTGGATTACAATGATCAAAATTACACATTTATGATGACTTATGGGAGACATGTTAACTCACCAATAAACATAAGTAGAACCCTCGTCATGTTTGAAATTCATAGAGGCTTGACGAAGATGAATATAATAGCCATCTATAAGCCATAATGAACATAATGAGCTGAAATTTTATTGAACTTTGAAAATCTAGCAAGTTATAGATTAAATGAAAGAAGATTAGCAATGGTTCAACCACAATAATCAAAACCTAGAACGTCTTATACGCCAACAAAATTTCCAACACAAGCCTATACATGAATAGAATGCATTGCTTAAGGAGTTCAAAAGAAAGCTATGCATGTATTAGGATGTTCAAATAGATTGGGTCATGCATGTGTTTCATGAGACACTTCAACTTATGTATATCACTTTGAAAGTCGAGGAAGTCATCTTCTAGAATATGAAGTTATTTAAAATGCTCGGATCTTTGAAGTTAAATATGCATGTATGTCCTCCGATCAATGTGCTAAATGCTAGATCATACGGTCTGTAAATGCTATGACAGCACAAAACAAAATTAACAAAAGTGTGATACATTATGTTAAACATTAAGTTTTTTTTAATAATTTTTTTTTTCCAAAGATAAATGTAAAACCGTTAAATGATACATGCTCTCAAGTTGAATTACTTGCACATAAGGCAAGGCCGTATGTTTTACATTAATTAGTTTGATCCTCACTCTCATAAAGAGTGAAGTTGACAAGCTAAACATCCTCTCATCTAGTCTGGTTCTTCTTATTATAAAGACTAGGTTAAAAAGCTTGAGCATATCCTTGACTTGTCTGACATTCCTTCTTATGAGAACTAAAGTTGATAAGGTTAAGTCAATCTTCAACCAAAATACTCCTTAAATTTACTAGAGTTCATAGGACTATTGCCCTAACATAAACCAATGGTAAACTTTGATCAAATCATAAATTTAAATGATGTAAATAATAATTTTTTTTTATGACAACCGAGTTGAAGGTGAATCTCAACTTGAGTTATCCACTTTTAAAATGAAGCTTTCAAATTATAAATGCAATTATTTCAAATATCTATGAAGATGACTGCATTGAATGTGAATCTTAACTAGAAAGATTTACTCTTAGAATATAAATATTTGAATTACAACTCTAAATAATATAAAAATTATTCCCCAATAATAATTACGTTATGCTTACTTTTAAAATAAAAAACTCTCAATTGTAATTCTAAATAACATAATAATTGTATACCAATGATAGTCATATTAAAAGTGTATATTAATCATATGGATCTATTGTAAAAGTTAAATTAAAACTACTGTTAAATGCAACTATTTCAAATATTCTCTCAAATGATGATCATGTTGAATACAAATTTCAACTAGTGAAATCCATTTTCAAAATTAAAATTTTAAATTCTATACTTAAAATATTCATTTGAAATTTTATTATTTAAAACTTAATTGCAATCATGTATCATGGTTGAAAATTTTAACAATAAGCTCATAAGAAGCGAATGGTATATTAAATATATTATTGCATTCACACTTTAACAATCTTATGTTAATAAGAATGTGGCTGAATCTTCTGTTAATATGATTTGATCAGTCAATTCCACAAATAAAGTGTTTAAAACTAGAGCCTTCTGATAGGATGGGTTGACTAGACATACTCTACTATATTGTAGTCATAGATTTGGCTCGTAAGTTTACTAATAACATCTTGGCTTTTCAAGTTGTGAGTTTTATGACATGGCTAATAGAGCACAATTAATATAGACTTGAATTTATTTATTTCAATTAGATAAATATCCTACTCATGTCTATAGGATCCTTATGGGCAAAGCAACTGTGGCTATTGCAAATGATCATTCAATGTTTATGTTGATAATTTCTATTATCAAAAATCTTTTTTTTTTTACTTAATACAAAGAAAAATATAAAAATTTAAAAATGGCTTTGTAAATATTATAGAAGTTATTTTTTATAAGAAGAAAATTATAATAAAAAAACAAGCATTAGAAAAAAAAACTAAACATTTTTAAATTAGAAAATCATAAAATTCAGTGCATGTTTAGCAAATTAAGCTCAAATAAAATAAATAAAAGATAAACAATATTAAAAATTAGCATATAACAAGCACTACATCTACTGAAGAAAAAAGTCATCACAAGATAGGACTAAAGCAATGTGATGTTCCTCCATAAATAACTTAGTTATATTAAAATATAATTTATTTACTTAATGCTCCTCGATTTCTTCATCATTATAGATGTTCTAGTTATTACTTCGCAACCTACTTGCTTTCATACAAAATAAGTATTAGAAGTAGAAAAAAGAAAATTAAAATAAAAAAAGGAATTCATATCTTATATTTTTTTTGAATTTTATGTGCAAGTAGATCTATTATGTATGAGTGGGTGACAACAATTGCACAATCTTCGTAACAGTCTACATTTTCATCCATTGTGTTGAAAATACGAATTACACGATCTATTCGTTCATCTACTAATTGGAGCTGAATAAAAATTTACTACTCCTTTTTGTGAATTGAATTATAGCCAAAAGTCATGATAGTGATTGCATAAAGAACTCCTTCATAGGCATGTGTACATTTCTAAATCTTATAATATTCTGATATGAAAATTTATGATATATTCGTCTTGCTCCAAGTACAACAATAACATGTGGATATAGTATACAATAGATTGTAAAAACAATTACAATCACATTTACAATATCCACTTCCATCAAGATCAACTCGAAATGATTCACACGAGTTATCATGGACTCTGTACTCATGAGGATTTATCAAGTTAATTCTATTAATCGCCACGCTTCTCTTTCAAATCATTAAAATAATTTCTTTGTTTTATGCACAAATTTAAATTAATTGGCTAATACTAATTATTATGCAACTTCTGCTAGCTTGATAATAATAATAATATTATTATAATAATAAATGACACAGATCAGTGCTTGTATATGTAATGCCTGTGCTTGTCTAATTAGCAACACCATAAAAAAATTAGATATATTGGAGCCCATTATTCCATAATGAAAACTATGATCATAGCATCCAATTTATTTTGTGACATTTCATTCAATCTACCCATCATATTTTCTTATAATAAAAAAAATATAACAATTGCATATTTAAAATATTTAATTTATCTATATTTCCAGCAAAATATATATATTTATTTTTTACATAATATTTCTAAAATATATATATTTATTTTTTACATAATATTTCTATATCCTTTAACCTCATTTGACATAAAGCTTTTTGAAAATTCTCCTCAAATGACATAAGCAACTATGATGTGCAGCCCACCAAATAATCTCCATACAAACACAAACCAAACTAGGTTGTTCATCTAACATTATATAAAGGTTTTGTTGACACCAAATGCTTTTAGTGCAATCATGAAAATGACTAAAAAATGGCTTCTATGAATCATTTAACTTAGTCTCAACAACAACAAATGCTAGTGGTGATATATCATTATTACTGCATCTTTACTCTTTTCTAATGAAAAGGTACCATCAAGCTTTAGTGCTAAGCTAGAATGATGACAACCTGAAAGTGAATTAAATGCTATTAACTATGTCTAACTTGTTGCTTCCATAAAATGACAGACATGTACTAGTCTTCTCAACTAACACAGTTTGTCTTAATTGCCTTTCTCATTACATCCCAAGCTATTTATATACGAGACTTGAACATCAAATTTAGCTTTTGAACGCTCAATTATTTCTCTTAAATTCGTATTTATTTGATGATGTATGCTTGGATTAATAAAATCTTAAATGAATTTAAAAGTGCATTGTAGGTGATTTCCCTGCAAAATCAAATGATTACATATATGTTGAGATGCAACAATTGAGATATGTTAAGCACCTACAAATGCTTACTTCTTGCAGCATGTAAATATCATCCACAAAGTCGCGTTGCATCAACATGATGTACAAAGGCAATTATTATTTTTTTCAATAAATTTTCCTTCTTAAAAATTGTTCTTTGCTATTACTAAATTAATTAGTGGTATTTGTAGTTGTTAATTTAAGGAATAGTAAATTATAGATATACGTGTTTCTTAGATTCAAGGAGTCAATAAACTTTATGAAAAACTTAGTTTTTATCTCTGAAAAACATGTCAATTTCATTAGTTTCATGTGTAATATTTATCATATTATCATATTATCATAATTTTTACTAGAAATTATTGAAAATATGACACTAAATAGGACACAGTGGAGAAAAAGGATTCATGTAGCCGACCTCACGTAGTGGGATTAAGGCTTTGTTGTTGTTGTTGTTGTTGTATTATGCAACATAGTTAAACAAAAATAGTTGTCATTAAGAAAAAAAAAGTACTCGGCTTCTAAAAATTATATTAGAGTTGTGTTCTATTGGTACTTTAAAAAATTATAGATAGATGTTCTAATCAAAGAATAAAGTTGGCTATAAAAGTCAGGTTATTTTTCCTCTAAAAATCAAAATAATTTCATAATAATCACTCATTCAGTGAACTTTATTATTGTTATGTATGTCCCTATCTAATGACTATATTGTTAGAATTTTCTAGACACATAATAGAAAAATGGTTCTTTGATAAATGCATAATTTTAGTGAAGCCAAATATTTAAAAAAAGAAGAAAGATTTGATGCAAAAGATATTAAGTGAAAATCCATAATTAAGTTGCATATAATTTTTTCTCTCATAATTGAAATATTATAATTGCATATAATGTTATAAGCTTTTCTTTTATTTTTTATGATTTTTCACTAATCAATGTGTTATATGATTTAACAATTGATTCCATTTTAATTTAGTTATTATAGTACATTAAACTTATAAAAAAAAAAGCCCAAATTGATGTAACATGATTCAAATACAAAATCAACTTCAAAATAATTTTGTTTGAGATAAATTTTAATAAGTATTACATGCATATTTGAGATGCATTTTGGTTCAAAGGTAAACATTTCAGCATTTTTACTTGAGAAAATAGAGAGCAAGAATATTGCTTGCTTAATTGTAATAATTATGAGGTATATAAAGTCAAACTTCCTAAGAAAATTAATAAATTGTAAATGTTCTTTTACCTCATCAATTGACAAGTTGGCAACTCTTTATGTTATAATTCAGACATTTTATGTATAAAAATGTGTAGCACCTTTGTAACTTTTGTATATGGTAAATTATACAAGTTCAAACTATAAACATAACAAAACATTAACTTTAATTACCATAATTTTCACAATTCATTAATAAAGTCATATATATCTATTTAAAAATATTAATAATGTTATTAAAATAGTTAGTCTTTGTGGCCCCATCAAGTAAAATTTCACCCTCAACCACTATTCATTCACTCCACAAACAACTCAAAAGTAACCAACATCTTCATGTTCATGAACATATAAAACAAATAAAAAATAAATTAGTTTCTACATGAATCACCATATAATTTTCACAAAAATTACAAAGAGAAACACTTGTCATATATTTACAAAACTTCCAAAACCCAGTGAGATTTTTCACATCATCTCCACCACCATGATGAAGACTGGTTAATTACAAACTTACAAATAAAAATTAAAAAAAAAGCTGAAATATGGTCTCTTCCATTAACCCTTCAGATATATAGCAACACACCTCTGTAATAATATGCTCCATCTCTAACTTATAATCCATCCACATTGTAGTGCCCATATCTTTCCTCACTATCTCATCTATTGTGGACTGAACCTGTGAACTTACAGCATAACTCTTAATGGTCTTTGAGACTTCATTAATTATGAAATCTTTCAGAAATGGCTGTAAAGTTGTGGGTTTGAGGAGAGACAACAAGGAGGAGAAGATCTGGAATCGCCTCACTCTTATTTCTGAGAGGACTTCATTTACACAGTCCAGGAGAAGCTTTGGGTCTTCAGGATATGAACTCTGCAATGATCTGATTTCATCTGGAAGTGAAGGCAAACTTTCTAGACTCATCTCTGAATCAAAATTATAGCTTTCCAGCACAGTTCTTACAAATTTAGTCATCATCTCCATGTCATAAGAACAAATTCTTTGATGATAAATCAGACGATTGGATGGGGTTATCACAACTTCAGAATCTTCATGGAAGTTGAGATGAATTGGTTGCAAAGGCTTGTGTAATTCATCTGTAGTGAATGAATCTGTAAGTGTTTTCAACTTCAGTTAAAGGAAGAAGAAAGCTTGAGAACCAACAAATAAATAAATAAAACGCAAAATAAAAAAAATATGTTTAGGGGATATTTGAGTTAACTTTTGCTGTTTATTTTTTATTTACTGTTTTGTTTATTTTTTGATTTGAAATAAAACAAACATGTTTGGCCATTTGATTAAAGTATGATTATTTTTAAGAACACTCAAAATAACGTAAAACTTATTTGAGTATTTTCAAAAACTTGTTAGTTTGTTTTTAGAAACAAAAATTAAAAATATGTAAAAAACACATGAAACAAACATATTCCTAAAAACAAAATTAAAAATAAAAAATAAAAATTGATGCTAAATAATCCCTTAGTTAAATTTGAAGTTATACCTAATTTAATACTTGGACAGTCTGGGCTTGTACCATCTTCTAAGAAAAAGGGTTCAAGCACGGAAATTGGACTCGCCCTTTCGGGTTTTTCGACGATGAACTCGGAAGGTTCTACGTGCTTAATGATTAAAGAGTTTGGAGATACTGATGCAGGGGAAATCAGCATTCTTGGTTTCTCAATTGGAGTGCCCTGGGAAAAAAATACTTAGTGAGATGTTGCTGCCATTAGTTACTTCCTTAACATTAATGAAATCTATGTTTAGAAACTGAAGGAAAGCAAAGAAAAAGCTGCTTACTAAACACATACTTGCTCAGAACATCCACCAGTGCAACTTTCACATGAAGAACAACCATCTGGTATGTACAAATTGTTGCACGCTGCAGAGTTTATATGTACATATTTTTCTTTTTCCACATCAACAATCTCCTCTCTTCCTGTCAAAGATACAGAAAATCTCACCATCGAGAACAAAAGCAAATGAAGCATCAGTAATGGATAGATATTATACCTTCTGTGTTAGGTTGCTCTCCATCGCAAGTTTCTTCTTCTGAACACTGCTCAGGCCTTAAATTGGAAGAAGAATCATCAATCAACAGGTTGCAATCTGATGGAGAGATCACTTCCTCCAAAGGGTTGGAGTTCTGGTTGTTCGTTGACTTAGCAGTGCTATAATCAGTACTAATCATCTCAGAAAAATATTTCTCTGATTCTTCTTTGAAGGATTCTGCATGAGAAAGAGAAACTGATGATAATCCTTGTATTTTGCACTGTGTAGCTTCAGTTTCAACTTTCTGTTGCCATTCTTTTGAGTTAGTTCTTGATTTTGCTTTGCTATTAGATGGAACAGCTTGGGTTGTAACTTTTTTTCTGTTACCTTCTTCGGATTTCATGCTGTATTTGTTAGCTGAACCTTTACAAGCAACCGGAATTCTGCAGAAGCTTTTTTTGGAAATCAAATGCTGCTCCTTTCTGCTATCGCTAATTATGTATTTCAACCTCCTCCTAATTTCTTTAAATGAAAAAAGAGATTTTTCATGCTTTTTGCTGTAACAGGATTGAGGAGACGAGCATGGGCTGTTTTGGGTTGAATCATCATGATTCCTTGGTATGTGTGGCGCTAGAACAACAATTTTACTCCTTTCCTTCGAACTGTTTCTAATTTTTGATGCAGTTTCCTCGTGAAATTTGTCCTTTTTCTTTAAAAAAAAATGTTTCTTTTGCTTCTGGAACATTTGATCGGTAAAATTTCTCCCATTTTGATCAGAAATTTCATTTTTTTCCTTGGAGTGATCGCTTCCTTCCAAGTAATGAACTGCTTCCAGTTTAGAAGAGTCTGCAACGTGTGGTTTCAGAAGCTGTTGAATATGGCCGAACACAATTGAGTTTGGATGCTGAACAAGCTTCAGAAACAGCTCTTTGTTTGAATTCAGTATCTCCAACGCATCCATAAACTCTTGGGAGTGTATAACTCCATTTCCAACCAGCTGCTTTGTCTCATCAATCTTCTGACTTAAGAAGGCCTCAGCTTCACCAACCAGTGCTTCCAGAAGCATGGAGTTCTTATAGGCAAGCTGTGAATCAGATTCATCAAAATTTGCATATTTTTTATGGGCATTAGATCTGAAGGGACCAAACAAATCAAACCCAATTTCTTCAAACAGATTTGAACAATTACGGCTCACAGAATAGAACTCCGTCATCAACGCAGCCAAATCTAAAATAAGGTTGGAACCTTCATAAGCAGAGCCCATTAAGTGACTGAACCGAGGATCCGAGTCATTTTTGTGGTTTTTAATCATCTTTTGATTGGATTTTATGTTCCAGACAGAAGCCATTGAGGTTTTCTCTACGGACATTTCTTCCTCTATAAGTGATTTGACACTTGGCAAGCGAGAGAGAACCATCGTATCTTTACAGCCATCAAACTGTATGGTAACAAATATGACCATGTAATCAGCAATTGTATTATTTTTCTTTTCTGTTAATACAATCAAGACTTTTTGTAATTAAACAGAAGTAATATAAAAAAAGTAGAAGAAAGCTAAGCAATCCAACTTGATTTTATGGACGAAACAAGAAGGAAAAACTCATATGAGGAATTTAACAAAACAGAATGACGAAGGTAGATTTAAATAAAAGTTTAAGCTTTACCCTTCTATCATGTTCATATTTTCTGTCCAAAGTATCCTCCGTGAGATTATTGCCCGAGTAGTGAGTTCCTGCACGAGTTCATTGGCATCTGATTAATATAGTAATGAATAAACTTGAAAAATATCCTATACAAATGATGCAGAATAAAAATAACATACCACACAGGTTATATGTAATTACACATCTAACACTTAAATTTTCATATTTACATGCATAATACCCAAATTAATCCATATTAAATCAAAAATACCATTATTACTAACTTTTTTAAAGTGAAATATACATTTTTCATGCATAAGTCTGAGACACCAAAGTGCTTTATAAGTAAATATCAAGCTTTAGGTGTTAGAAATGTAAACACAAGGGATTTGAGCAGTATGTATGTAAATTATTGGAATTATTAGCCTAATTATTAGGCTAATTACTGCTGCAGTTATTTTTAGCTTTTATTTGCTTCTGTAGTTTAAGTTTCCATATTTATGTATTTCTTAGTTGGTCTATTTCTGAATTTATGTCATTCTTTTTATTTGGGTCTTGTAATATGTAATTATAACCCTTTTCATATCAATTAAAGTATCATGCATTATTTTCAAAGTTAACATGGTATCAGAG
>NEWO01000190.1:740413-781694 GCA_003013225.1 Phalaenopsis aphrodite | reverse complement strand
TACAAAATTGCTTTTACTATAGTAATATCGGCCAAAAAAATCAAAAACATAATAAAATTATCAACTTTTTGTTTGATTTATAGTTTTATTAAAAACGAATTTATTATTTTACTTTATTTTTTGGAATCGCTTATTTTAATTCTTATATATTAATTTTATAAAAAGTAATGATCAAACAAAATAATAATAATAATAATTTGTGCATTTACATGCATACCGCTCATATAAATCTTATGTATTTTGGAAAACATTTGCGTACGTAAGACGTATGCAGCGCTGCGTACGTCGGAGGTTATTCAGAGGGTACAGGGGGTTATATCCGGGTTATACCTCCTGTATCCTTCTTGTAACTTACTTATACCTATGGAACTACAGAAGCACAAAACTTATTTGTAGGTTACAGATAAGTTACAGAGGGATATAACACGAATATAACCTCTCTATACTCTCTAAGCAACCTCCGGACGTAAGCAGTTCTGCATCCGTCTTACGTACGCAAATGTTTTCCATGTATTTTACATATCTAATACCCAAAGTTAAAATTTTAAATAAATATATATTTCACATTTTAAAATGTTAAAATAGTGATATTTATAATGTGATATAAAAGGTTCGAGTGGTATAAAAATAAATATATAAATTTTGGTGTAAGGTATATAAATACAAAAGAACGAGAATAGGGATGGTATGTATGTAAATGGCCCGCTACATTTTTTAATTTTCAACTAACAAATTAAAATGATTTAAATAATGGCAACGGAGATTGGCTGCGTTGGTTGGCGCCATCCCAGCCACCAGTCTCAGCAACAGACTTACCTAATCTATCAACGACTCATTAGTCAATTAATTAGACCACAGTTGACCAGCCATTGGTCCACGTCAGACTCTCTAATTATCATTATGTACGTGGTGGTTAATCTGGTGATTAAATTATATTAATTTCACTTAATTAATCAGTAGTAGAGCTTGAATCCCTAATTACATATCCTCGGATTCTTCTAATCAGGGAATGATGATCAGATGAAAGAAGTTGAACGGCTCATGATTCCCTTAACATTTGGTGTAAGTTCTCAATATATAATTGGAAGATTTTACATGCATACCACTCAATTACTATGTATTTACATATCTAATACCTAAACTTTGATTTTTTACATGAAAATGTAAAAAGGATTGGGTGGTATAAATTAATGTAAAAAAAGCAAACTTTAGGAGGTAGATATGTAAATACATAGGAATTGGGTGGTGTGCATTTACCCCTAGTATATATGAATAAGCTACAAGGCAATGCTAAGTGAAAGCATGTTTTGTTATAAATTATGGTGAAATGATGGATTTAATTTGTATGTTATTTAGATGGTGGTTACAAAGGGGATGGTAGATGTCCTAATTATATCTTAATTGGACTTCAATGTTTATGGTGGCCCAATGATGATATCTCTCTCCAATAAGAGATGTTGCAAAGCCTAATCTCCCATCATTGATCCACAAGAAGTATAAAGTGGGATCTACAAATATTTTTTTATTAGAAGTCAAAGTGGCTCAACCCCAATGATGCTCAAAATATTATAATTTCATACTTATATATATATATATATATATATATATATATATATATATATATATATATATATATATATATATATATATATATAAATTTGGTGTTACGCATTTAAAGGCCTTTCTCCAATATATATAAANATATATATATATATATATATATATATATATATATATATATATATATATATATATATATATATATATAAAAGAGCCAATTTGGTGTTTCTCATGATTTTTTCTCAAGCTTTAAGAGTAATATTTATTGATTACCTAGTTTGTTAATGAACAAAAGTTGTTAATGAATTCTCGAGCTCTCCTTAACATATGATAAATTTGACATGTCTGTTCATCAGTTTATCACTCAATTCCTACTGGAGATGTTAGATATTCTAAACATAAATTTGATCATAATTTAGGTGGTACTTATTTGGAATCTCCGAGTAGACACATTAGATGCACAGTCAACATGAAGCAACTGATGACATTAGCCAAGTAAATTGAATTTGTTAAGAAGCATTTCAATGCGAGACACTGAAATCTTGTAGGAATATCGAAAATATCGATGTGAACAATTGGGCATGCGATATGACAATTAAGCCAACTTTCCCAATAAATCAAATAACCTCATTAATGAGATCGATAAGAAGTCTTCTTCTTTGAAATATGATGAAGAAATGTAACAACTTATGATCTTTAAGCGAGAAGTAGCATTCACAATACATGTGATTTTTACTATTTTGTGTGTTATTCAAAAAAATTATAGATGCAATTAGTAAGGAGAAGTATCTCCATTGATCGCCTCAAATACATATGTTGTCATTAATGACACGTTAAAATATTTTATTTTTCATAAAGATCATAGTCAAAACATTAAATATTGTTATCAGGGTTCATAATCTTGTTGAGGAGTTTATTTGTGCTAGAAATCACAAAAAATTTCTCATCATCGAACTTAGCACCCTAATACAATGACTAAAGATAGGAAAAGAAAATAAAATTTAATCAATCCTAACACAAATAATTCAAAGGGCGAGTATAATTTCAGAGTGTTATTAAAAACCAATATTAAAAATGTCTTGAGCAGATTAAATTTTGTTCTAAAAGGAGAATATCTCCTCCAAACATTTAATAATATAAAATTTTGATTTTTTTTGTTCTTTTCTTTGTTGAAGAAAATTTAATGATTGCACAACTCGAGTATAATTTATAAATTTAATTTCATGAAATGCACAAAAGTATACTTAACCCCCACATAGGGCAACATCACCTTTTGCTAGCCTTAGGGAATACTAACCAATAAGAACTCTCATTCTATTAAAGAAATTTCATTGCAAACCATTTGTATGATGCTAGGCTCAAAATATGCTTAAGACAACCAAAACCTTTGGGTTGGTGGCTGTTGAGAGTGAGAAAGTTCATCACTAAAAGACATAGTTGTTGAGGCATTAACATAAGCCACAACCATAGCAAGAGCCTTCATTAATATAGAACAAAGTTTTGGTTTTTGCGGAATTAATTTAGTTCATTTATTTGAGCAAATAAGTTTGTTTAATCTTGAAGCAGTGGACATGAGACATTCGCTTAGGCCATGACCTCAAGCGAACTCTTACCTTTTATAATAACTTAAGTTTTCATCACTAAGGCATTAACTATAATCATGACTTTGGTTGAAGTTATGATTGCAAGTAAAATAAAAAAATGGCAGGGCAAGGGGTCATAAGTTATAATAGTTAGATGAAGTTATTCATTCCTATATTGGATGAATATTTCAAAAACTTTATCACGTAAATAAGATAATTTTTTTATCTAAATAATTTCCTTCTAAAGATCAACCAGCTTAGAAAAACATAGTAAAAAAAAGCTCATCATTTATCATACATCATCAAAGTACTTAAATGTCCGATCTAAGGATGAATGATGTATGATCAAAGATTAGGCCAAGTGCTTATAATGCGAGAATACCACTTTAAACTCAATATTAAATAAATAACATATAGAAGGGGCGTGAGCACATAGTTTAGTGTTGAAAATCCCGCAACTATCCGGATAGATGACAAGTAGAGAATAGAGGGGGACAAATCCAAAGAAATGCATGGGCTTGAAAATTGCCACAACTTTACAATGTGAGCTTTATTTATTATTATTTTCAATGAGTAGACGCAAAATCATTCATGTGATATATTATGATATATAAATTGATTTTAGTACGATCATCTAGTTATTATGAATTTGAATTATTCGATGCTAATTTCCAAAAACTCTTGGCCAAATCTTCAACTGTTTTTATTTATTTATTTATTTATTGGGTGATAACACAACTTATTTGGGAGCCATGCGTGATGCACTAAGAGTTTAATTTATCATCAACTCTGGAATTTAAACTTATGGATAAAGCCAATTATTGGTATTTATACTCAATTCTTTGTCCATGTTATATTGGGCTAGACTCAACATTATCCCTTGTCTTAAAAGAAATTAAATTCATAGAAAAAGGAAGTAATTTTGCAAACAAATACATTATTAAATCTAACTACCAAAGTCTAATTTGAGGGATAAGATGATTGAATTGCACATGAATATTTTAACATAATAGTATTAGGTCCAAATCAAGAAGACTTTCATGTCCTACCAACCATTTAAAATTGCACCCTCACACATGATATTGTATAAAATTACAAAGAACATTATTTTAAAATTAACAAACAAATTAAACAACAAAAACTAATCGATTTTGCATTTGGGCAGAGAAAAACATATCATTCAAGGCCATGGAGAGATATCGACATTTTTCCTATTAATTTATAACAATTAAAATTAGGAGAATTTAGATCAATTCCAAACAATTCTTAGATATTTATATATCTAAAACCTAAACAAACTTACTTATAATAAGACACTCAAAACTTTAACATCACATAAAAAATAACATCATTATTAACTTATTAAAAATGAAATACATGTTTACAAGATAAAAATATCATTAATTCAAATATCAAACTTTAGTGTCAGATACATAAATACATAAAAAATGGGCAATATTTATGTAAATATCTTGAAAATTTATTGTTTTGAAGAATAACAGATGTAAATTTATGAAATTATGAGGATAAAGTTATCACATAATAGCATACTAAGTAAACATTTACTACATATCAGATATAGATTACTTTGCTCTATGATAAAAGAGGGATATTGACGAAAGAGAATCGATTCATTCTCTCTTATTTCTCATTATCTACTAACATACACCACACATTTTTTACTCCAACTAGACCTATCTTTTTAAAAAATTACGAGCATCTCCATCGAATTAAATGTTATGTGATAAAAGTAGAAGCTCTGCAATAATCTTTTCTGAATCCTACATGAAGTGCATAACTAACTAGATGGACGGGAGGCCCGCCTTTCGCAGGACCACCGGAAGAGATCTTATCTTAGGGTACACAAAAAGGCCTTTGAAGACATTAGCAGTACCGATTGTGTTTCCTATGCCCACACACATAATCAAAGCTATAGAAGGGACAATGATTCTAATGGCAGTCTCTACAGCGCACATGCGACACAAAAGCAATCACATGGAGACGCCTAAACTATATGAAGTCCCACACTACAAATAATATTTCTGAATGTATTATTGAAACAACTTCATTGAATAATTTTGGAATTTTATGCATGTTAACCAATGTTCAATTTATTTGAAAACAACTGTACTATAAAAGTTAAAAAAAATCACCTTAAAACTCCGTAAGGGTGGTGTTAATTTTCTATATTTGGTACATGAACAAATTATATTGGGATAATTTAGAGGGTTTAAAGGTTGATTTTTTCCTAACTTGTCAATTGAATATTGCATAATTTAAAAATAAATGAAAGGAAAAAAATTAATTTATTACAACAAAAAAGCATTTCAGCCTAGAGAGAGAGAGAAGAACGAACCTTTAAAGATGGAGTACAGTGGATCATTGTATGGTGTGCTGTAAATAGGAATTGTAACCGAATCACTTAAGTTTTGGTGTGAGGCAGATGGGTGTCAGCCACACGAAATGTGAAACGATATGCAAATAATGGGTCTTCATGAAAATAATTTGGAACTTATTATAGTGCGTGCGGGCATTAATTAAA
Organism: Phalaenopsis aphrodite; assembly: GCA_003013225.1. Lineage (NCBI taxonomy): Eukaryota > Viridiplantae > Streptophyta > Magnoliopsida > Asparagales > Orchidaceae > Phalaenopsis > Phalaenopsis aphrodite. The sequence continues at coordinate 776,009 of NEWO01000190.1, read as the reverse complement.
ATATTATTAGCCCGCTAATAAGACACCACCAAAAGGTGCTTTTACTCGGGGCTCAATAAGCTGCAGACAAGATCGGCAAAAATGCCTTTATGATGTTAGAATCCAGAAGCTGAAATAAGTACGAAATGTGAAAGATATAGGTTACGTTTCCCGAACGTTAAGCTGTTGCTATTTAACAATTTCATTTTAAGATTGGGAAATTTACGTACATACCACACAGTTATTATGAATTTACATATCTAAAACCTAAATTTTGATATTAACATTTATAACATGTCGGTGTTATAACCCTATGCATAAAAAGTGCATTTGACATTTTAAAAGTTAGTAAAAAATGATTTTTTCAACATTATTTTAAGGATTTGAATGATATGAATGTAAATATTAAAGTTAATGTGTTTGACATGTAAATACATAAGAATTATGAGGTATGTATGTAAATGCAACACTTAAGATCTAAGTGTGACAGTATTAAAATTGATGTTGACAGGAAGACTAAAATTACAACATCCAAGGTAGACTAATTCAAGTATTAAAATAAAATTTATTGGAAGATGACACATCCAGAATCAGAGAGGAAGAGAGTGATAAGAGACTTAGCAAATATTTATAATGGTAATATGTACTGAAAAACAGAAATAATAGAGATTTAATACGCAAACAAATCATATATATGAATTAAGAAGTTTGATAGCATCTGAGAGGATTGAGTAACAGGCTGTTTTATCGAAAAAACTGTTACCTTGATAAATTGGAAAATGTGAAATACATTATTACCTTCATGAATCAGGATAAATCTTGTGAGGATATTGGATAGAAAGCTAAGAGGATGAATTTATGTTAGCCAATTTGGCCTCAAAGTATATTCATGTAATTACTTTCTCTTCTTTTTCTTTTCCTCGCTTTAATTAGAATTCGCATGGTTTCTTCTCTAGCTTCCTTCTCCAATTGACACTCCTTACCTGCCATTACAACAGAGTTAGGTGTTAATCATTAGGCCATAAATGGATTGGTTGTAAGGTCATGAAGAAAAAATGGAACATGTGGTGATAGAAACTGATGAGAACTACAAGAATTTACTCGAGTGAAAATGGTGATACCAAAGAAGAATAGCCTATGATGAATAAACATTATTTGAAAAAAATGGAATATAAATACAAATATTTAGTGCGGTAAGGAAATATATTATATTTGTTATTTTTAGAATGATAATGAACTGATGGCACTTTGTGCTTCAAAATTGGTATGGAATAAAATGGTGATTAAGCTCAACAGTCTGGGAATAATAATAATAAAAAGTACAATCTTTTATAAAATGGAAAAACAGCTGAGCACATTGTGGGCTTCGAAAATTCAATGCCCCGGACTCTCCTCATTTTGAGAGGACTTTTGATATGGGGTTGAGGTTTTCTATAGGCGCAATGCCCTGTGGCTAATTACCCCTTATGATAACAAGAGAGCGCTTTTAATTAAGGCTAGTTATTAAATGTTAAATATTCAATGTATAGTAGCAGTGGACTTATGATTATAGATTATAAAATTTATCATCTAAAGCTTGAAACAGTGGCAGAGGAAATTGTGACAACCCGATCAAGATCTCATGCTTACACAATTCTGAGTCGTCGTGGTCTCTAATTTACTTAGTAAGAGGAGATAGCCGATCCAACTTGACTGAAGGATTCTTATCAACAAACATGGGTGAGTTGTCCAAGCGACCCTTATAAATCTGCGGTGGATATTTGCCTAAGGGGATAAATTTAAGTCTACATTAGCTAAAAAAAAATTTACACTAATCAATTGTATCCTTATGGATCACAACGCGAATGATAGAGGTCATTGGGGAACATACGAGCTGCGGCTGTGATTAAAATATAGAGGTATAATTTAGCGGCAAACTACTCGGTCAGAGAGTTCTGGTCGTAACCGTTATTTTGTGGTGTCATTTGGCCGCAAAAACACCCGGATAAATAACTTAAGCCACGTCCTTACTGGCGTAGCTTGTTTTTAGTGTGAATACAATGATATACTCGATATGAGATTAGCGTTTTGAGAGCTAATGTCAATCAAAGTTTGTCACGCTCGACATACTGTTGATGAGGGTAGACGGATTTTGTTTGTAGCTTTTAAGCGGATGAATTTTAACATAAATATTTTAATTTGTTTACTTTAAATTTCTTTTAAAGGATTGATTTAATTTGAGTGTTTTGATTTATTATTTTGAGAACTTGGATTTGGAAATTAATTAAAAAGTTGACCTCTCCGAAAGAGATTTTCATTCTACACGACCATTATCAAAGATTTCATTGCTTAATTTGAACCTTATTGACTTTACATCTTATTTGTAAAGGATTGGACTTACGATTGACATATGATTGTATGCAAACATTGTCAAACTTGCCCTACTTACTGCGAATCGGGTTAATGATATATCATTTGTATTTATTCAAATTTTCTTTTGAACTTAATTTTAAAAATAAAGTTTGGCATCATCGGGGATTTAAGTAGCTTTGAACAATCTTGACTCTGCCTTGCTTATAGAGCATCAGATTTATAACATACATTATTTGAATTTATTCAAGTATTCTTTTGAATTTAATTTTAAAAATAAATCCCTCGAGTTAAAATCTTCATTCAACTTGGTCATCATCAAGAAATTTGAACATTTGAAAATTTTATACTTGAAATTTATTCGAAATTTGTTAGTTTACTATTTGTTAAAATGTTAATTTTTTCGACTCCAATCCTAACAAAGAGAAGGATCAGACTATGTGGTTTGGACTTGAAAAATTTATATTTATGATTTGGACATTTATTTCAAAATTATTAGACTTATTAACTCCAATACTTAAGAGAAGGATGATCAGATTAATCAGGTGGGATTTACAGTCATGTTCTATAAACAAAGTGGTCGTAACGTTAAGCTGCACAAGATTCTCGGACCATTTTGAATTTAAAATAATCTATTTGGTGGAGCGCATGCTGATGTGAATTTCTTTTCGCATGAGCGCCATCTCGCAAGATCACACAAGGCGTGAATTGTAATCTCTCGATCCAGGCAAACAAGGGGACAATCGGCCCATCTGAAGCGTGGGAATGTCGCCCACTCGATGGGTAACCATTCCTTAGTTACCCTAGTATTATATTTGATGTTCCTTCGTGTTTTAGGTTAGTTTTGCGTATATTTCTGCTCAAGACAGCCCTCAGCATGTTTTTCCCTACAAGGGCTGTATCGAAGGCGAGAAAGTGCTTCGATTGCAACTCTTCCGAGGTGATAACCGTCTCCCAAGGATCAAATAGTGCTTCGGATGTAGTTCGATCCAGCAGAGAAATTTATCCTCGATTTCCCTTCTCGAGCAACCTTTCTTTCACCTCCGCCCTCACCATATTTGCTACTGCCATTGGAAAACAACCCTATTATTGGTTTTTCTACAACCCACAATCCCGGACCACTATCTTCACAAGAAGCTTAATAAAGAGAAGAGGAGAAACTCAAAAAAGTCTTACATTACATTATCTGCACATTTAAATAGACCCTCGTGATGGAATACTAGTAATATAGCATACATGGCATAATGGTACATATAATATGCACTAATCCAAACATAAATGTCGCGGACAAGACTCAAAAAGCCTTAGCTTGAGAGACCTCCCTCCAGCAACAATGATGAGCTGGAGCCAGAGAGCATCGAAGGATGGAGGAACAGCTGAGCCGCAGGTATGCCACAGGATGACTGTTTATCCCCCCTCCAAACTGAGAATCAGAGGAAAGGAGCATCAGTTTGGTGGTTAAGAGGTGATGGTGAGTCTTTGGTAAGGATTTGGTGAGAATATCGACAATTTGATCTACTGTCATGATATGTTGGAGAGTGATGTTGTTGAGTTTAAGGTGATCTGTTATGAAGTGATAGTCAACTTCTATATGCTTTGTGCGAACATGAAACACGGGATTGTGAGCAAAGAGATAGCAGTTTTACTGTTACTGTAGATCGTTGTTGTAGGAGGGACTTTTCTAGTGAGATCCTAAAGTAACATTCTTGGCCAGAGAATTTCTATAGTGGTTGTAGCAATTGCAAGATATTTCGCCCCTGTGGATGATCTCCCTATAGTTGGTTGCTTCTTAGCGGATTGGGAAATTAAATTCAGGCTAAGAAAAATGCAAAAGCCGATGGCTGATTTTCGAACAGTGTTGCTGTTGGCCCAATTACATCTGCATAGGCTTGAAATTGTAGGGTCCAGATGATATGAGAAGACCATGTGAGGGAGTCTCGTTGAGATACCTTAGAAGTCGTTTGACGAGTTGATGATGAATGGGGGTGAGATTGTGCACATATTGACTCGGTAAGTTAACAGTAAATGCAAAGCCGGGTCAGGTGACAGTGATGTATTGAAGTGAGACTATGAGTTGATGATAATGTTGAGAATAAGACCATGTGAGGGAGTCCCGTTGAGATATCTTAGAAGTCGTTTGAGGAGTTGATGATGAATGGTGATGAGATTGTGCACAGATTGACTCGGTAAGTTAACAGTAAATGTAAAGTCGGGTCAGGTGGCAGTGATGTATTGAAGTGAGACTATGAGTTGATGATAATGTTGAGAATCTTGCAAAGTTTTTGAGTTTGTGCTGTGCTTGAGTGAATATGTAGGCAGAGGTGTAAGAACAGGTTTGGAATCAACCATTCCGCACTTGTGAGAAGATCAGTGAGATATCCGTGCTGAAGTAATAAGCAGCCGATTTTGATTTTTTCTATTTGTTAGCCTAAAAAATGTGAAAGTTAGCCTAGTTGTTTTAGACTAAATTGGTTGTATAGGGTGTGAATGAGAGATGTATGGTAGTGGGTGAGTTTTCTGTTATAAGTTTATTATCAACATATACAAGTTGTTGAGAAATTAGGGCGAAGAAAAACAAGAATCGACATAAATCCAGAAGAATACAAATAGATTTAATGAGGTTCGACAAAGATGACTACGTCCTCGAGAGCAGAGCGACAACTTTTCCTTCAATTCAAAAAAGAATACAGAATAATGAGACCTAGGGTTACAAACATATATATAACCCTGGAGTACAATACGTAATTACATAATTACCCTTGTACCGTACAGCGGGGCGTTGCCCCCGCACCCCCAACCCACATAACGAAACTCCCCCGATTGGACAGATTCTTCCGTTCCGCTACACTAGCTCGCTCCGTTCCGCTCCAGCATATGTCCCTCATATGGTATATGAGTCATATCTAACAAATCTTCACATTGGCGAATATCCAACCCCTTAAGAGAAATACATCCTGAAGTTTCTTAAACGCCAAATGGGTTGGGCTGTCATGCTGTCTAGCAATTGCAAACATTCAACAAGTCCAAGCAATGCAAGAACTTGTTGATAGCAACTGACTTGGTCAACATATCAGCTGCATTTTCATCAGTATGAATCATTTGCAATAAAATATCACCAGAAACAATCATTCTCTAATCTTATGATATCCGACATCAATGTGTTTTGTTCTCGCATGATACACCTGGTTCTTTGGCCAGATAAATGACACTCACATCAAGCCATGATAAATATGTGATTATTTGATTGAAGCCATTAAAATGTTGCGTCAAATCAGAACCTTCTTGCATCTCCAGCCCATACAGTTTTTGCTTCAGATATAGTTTATTTGTCAAAGATTTGGACATAAACTGAATTTCTAGTTTCTTCCATACCTCTTCTGTAGATTTCAGATCCATTACGTGATATATAACCTCATCTGTCAGCATAAGTGTATGGTTGCACATAAGTGTATGATTGCTACCGCTCGACGATGCAATTCTTCCAGATCTTTATCCTCAATGACATTTGGTTTCGTTGCCCGCAAAGCCTTCAAAACTCCCTGTTGTGCCAACAAGCTTTCATCATTGTTTGTCACAAACCGAAGTTACCAATTCCATCAAACTTCACCACCTCGAGTTTTGCACCAAAAAATTGACATCTTTTTTCAGAATTCCTTCCCGAATCCTTCGTCGAACTGCTTCTTCTTTGCGTTGGAGAACTGCACAGCCCTGCTCGCGTGAATCTTCGCCTGGTCGCGACCTCTGCGGAACTCCCGCGTGAATCTGAGAAACTGCGTTACGAACCCTCTTGCCTAGTCGCGAATCTCCTTCGCTGAACCTTGTGTCGCCGAACTCGTAAACCCTTTGCGTCGCTGCCTTCTTGGCTGGTCGCGCGAACTCCACTGGTCTTCCTATGTCGAACCGCCAAAATCTTGCCGACTGAAGCCCTAGCCGAATTCTCGCCAAATCACTGAATCCTTTTCTCTTTGTCGATCTCCTCCACGCTGCGCCAAAAATTTTACCTCTCTTTGATACCACTTGTTAGTGAGAAATTAGAGCGAATAAAAATAGAAATCGAAACAAATCCAAAAGAACACAAATAGATTTAACGAGGTTTGGCAAAGATACATACGTCCTCGGGAGCAGAGCAGTGGTTTTTCCTTCAATTCCAGAAAAAGAATACAGAATAATGAGACATAGGGTTGCAAACATATATATAACCCTGGAGTACAATATGTAATTACAGAATTACCCCAGCACCTTACCGCGAGGTATTGCCCCCGCACCCCCAACTCACGTAACAGAACTCCCCCGATTAGACAGATTATTCCGCTCTGCTCCACTGGCTCGCTCCGTTCCGCTCCAGCATCTGTCCCTCATATGGTATATGAGCCATACCTAAGTTGAAATATTTTTGTATCATTGTGATACCAAAAAATATGGTATCATTGTGATGACTCGTCCCTCGCTCCGTTCTACACAAGTAGATAAATTATGGTATCATTGTGATGACAAGTAATGACGGGTCAACAGTGCTAAGTTGAAATTTTTTTAGTAACTCAAGGAAGTAGAGCACCATTCCGAGGAGCCTGTTTGAGACCATAAATGACTTTGTGGAGGGTTTTGGTTGTTGATTAAACCTGGAGGTTGAGACATGTAAACAATCTGATCTAACTTTCCATGTAAAAACATATTTGAAATGTCAAGTTGCCCCTTTCCCCTCCTCTTACCTTTCCAACCTTCCTTACCTTGCAACCACCCCAACCTGCTGCCGCCCTTCCCAAACTCATTCACAGCCACCTAACCTCTTATCCAGCTTCCAGACAACCCTACAACCCCTCCACCCAACCTTCCCACCTCCCTTTCAGCTTCCCCGTTGTTGCCCAATCGCAGCTCATCTTTCCTCTAGTTGCGCTCGACCACCTAACCACCCATACCTCTCAATTTTCCCCTCCTTAAACTACAACCACCAACTTCGAACCTTGCCCTAGTGGGATATTTGTGATTGTCATTGTTTTTCCTATTTCAGTTAATTGTTTATGACTGCCTATTTAAATTTCAGCAATGATATCATTCTTCCGTTGTGATTTGAGTTAACTTTGGCATCACATTCAGATAATTAATTTCATATATTTGGCTATTTTAGACAACATTGCATGTTTTAAAATAATTTGTATGAATTGAATCAAAATTGATTTAAAAATAAAATATATAAGACTTGAAGTTATATGAATTTACCTTATTTAAATGAATATGTTGATGTATGCATAAGTTCACTTTCAATCTTTCCCACTTACAAAAATTTCGTCCTCAAAATTTATAACTGAAGTCATTTCTCCTTAAGCAAGTCGGAAATGATCTATCCATAAATTACAATCGGACACCCTTTACTTTTTCTATAATTTCAGGTGTATCATTATGCTTAAATATATATAAATATTAATTCGAGTTAACTTAAATATTTAATTTTTATTATTACTAAAATTTTCGTATAATTACCATATTGCTTCTTTCATCAAGATTTCATTAATTAATTCTAAACATTGACTTTGATGCCGCTTTTATCACGACCCGAGGCTTGAAATTAACCGAGGTAGGTAAAGACGATCAGATGGTGAGAATTAAGTTTTTAATATTTAACAAATGAAAATTCACTAATCAAATTAAATTAAAGCAGTATTATTACTCCCTTATTAGTTTGTCTTCGTCTTTTATAAATATTTTTCATTCTGTGGCGTGATATTATTTCTGTCAGAATATTCTTCCCGTATTATTTTGCGTTATTCAGGTGTTATTGTGGAAGTATTGATGTGTTATTGTGTTATTATAACACCGGAAATATTCCCAGAACAAAATAATACATGAATATCACCACAATAACACCTGAATAATGCAGAATAACATGGGGGAATATTCCTCCATGCTAAAATGATTTTTTTTATTTTTCTGTCACCTCCACGTAATGTGATTTTATTGGACTCCCGATGTATCTCTACGTCCGAATTCGGACGTAATATTTGTTCCAACATGAGGGAGAGCTCAGGCTTAGACTCCCTCCAACACGAGCTTCCTCTGCTACTGCGGTTGACGTCACCTTCATCTCTTGCTTGACAACGCACGAGAGTTCCCTTATAGATGTCGCAACATTGACTACTTCGATCATGTCTTGACACCACGCCGTGTCTTCCTTCGCTGCTTGACACCGACTTCGAGAGCTCCCGCATCTCCTCTGCTTGACGACGACCCCTTCCGCTCCAGACCTTGGCATCTCTTCTCTCGACTCTACACGTAAACTGCAAATCTCTTCTCCTCTCCTCTTTTGGTTTCCCGTTCCCTCGCTTCCTCATCTCTTTTGCTCAGCTCTTCGTTTCCTCTCCCTCCCTCTGGCTCTTCGATCCCCTTCCCGAGTAGTGAAAGTGGGTGGGACGTTACATGGTGGACCGAGTAGAGGAGCCTAAGATAGTTCTAAAAGCCAGCTAAAAGACAAATTATATTTGCAGCATTGCATCCATCTTGTCCAGAAAGATCAACCATCATCAGCCAAATAGGATCCTGGACTACTTGTTTGAGAAATTCAGCACCCAAAAGCTAACCACAAAGATAATAGCTGCTTTCCATCAAGGATAGACAAAGTGCTGCAGTTTTCCTTTGTATCACCAAGAGCAGATCTAATGCCTGGTGAGAATCCAATCACAAGGACACAACAATATATAAGAAGTCATCCAGATAAAATAAATGGCCTCCTACCAAATTTTGACCGGCATTTATCACTCCACTAACCAAGTGAAGGTCCAACAACAAATCTTGCCATCAAATGACAGAGCCACATGATGGAAGGCAATGCAGGTGGAAGCCCTAGAGCCCGAATAGTGAATTCAGATTCATATTGCCTAATTGATCGATCTCCCTGCACTAGTCTGATAAATTTATCATGTTTCTATCTCCTGGCTGACAGAGATATAAACCAGTCTCTAAAGTTTGCCACAAACTCCTAGTGCATCAAGTGGCTCGTTCTATGTCCAAACTTCTTCTGCATCTATCCTTATCACTATCTCTTAGCTTATCCCTCAAAGGCAAAAGTGGTAGTGCAACTTCTCTCTGGTAAACAAAACAACTCATCTAAAATCTTTTACACTCTCAATAGTCAGTTTTTAGCATCCAATGTAATTTCTCCAAAAAAGAGAAGTGTCATCATATCTTGAAATAGTTATAAATACTTGTCAATCTAGCCTCTCCTATTAGAATTGGTCTGAGTCTGAGAATTCCTCGCCATCTGACTCACTACGATCATCATTTTAGGAAAAAAATTGTACTCACTGGGATATTCAGAGGTATATCAGATTCTACATTACCATCGTTGCTCTTTTTCTCTTGTCATCTATAATTCAGAAATAACCACAATAATTAAATTAAACTTGATTAAAATTTTAATTAATTATTATTATTATTCCTTAATTTAATCATCGTAATGGTTCTTTCATTAAGATTCATGTTATTTAATTTAAACATTGCTCTGATACACTTTTGTCATGACCCGACTAGAAGCTTGGAATTAACCAAGATGATAACGGGCGGCTGGATGGTGAAATTAAATATTCTGTTATTCTATTTCTATCACGAATAGTATAATATTCAAATATTCATGAATGAGCCAATAAAACAAATAATTTAATCAACAAGTTGAAGTTTTATCACTCAAATTGTTGTTCTCGTCTCCTATATAGATTAAATTTTCTTCTATTCAACTTATTCAAAAGCTTAAAATCTAAAAAAAATATTAAAACAACATAATAAGTTATTTAAAAATAACTCGGGAGCAATCACACTTCTAAACTACAATAGCACAATAAAAAAAAATAATATGCATGCTGGTCTTTCATATTTCATTATAAAAGATCTTATAATAGTCTAATGTATGTATTCATGACATTTAATTAACAGAAAAAATTTATATTTTGATAAACATTAACTTTAACTGCACTCTTCAAGATTTAATCATTTAATTTGTTTTTATTTCATACATTTAACTTTCACATTAATCTTAGGAGCACCGTCAAAACATAACCACACAACCCTTAACGATTATATTTTGTTAGCACGGTAGTTTGTAATCTAATGTACACGATTGTCTGAGGTGGAAATGTGCATACTCACCTTTGCAGATATTCTCTCGTTGGCACAATGGTTAACGACCTAAGCATCACAATTATTTGAGAAGTTGGGATAACATCTATGCACGCTGATACACCGACGTCCCTATATGTACCATAAAGGGGTGGAACTCTTCCTCTTGATATGCACATACAAACATTCATAAATACACAACTTCATTCTTTATATAATACATTCTTATCATATATCTTATGAGAAAACTTATGTTTATCTACGAATAAAATGCACATCTACAAAATCTATGAGTCGTGAAATAATCTGATCTATACACATTTACTAAAATCTTAAAGGTGAAGTAATTATGTGACATATATATCTGATCATGCAATAAACTAACATATACATCTCTAATAGAACATAAGAATCATGCAATAATATGATAGCTTTCTAAAATAAACTATTATGCAACTATTAAAACAACAATATTTAACATGCATACTTCATACTTAACAATATAAATAATCATATATGATTTAATTTCATTAATATACTACATAACAATAAAAAACTATAAGTATGAATATATTTAAAAACATGAAATATTATTGTAACTTAAAAGTGAAATTATTACCTCAATCCTTTTACCATTTTACTCTTATTGATCTTCCAATTTAATAATTTGAACTTGCCAAAATCTGATATCATTCAATAAAACATATTATTCACATTTTCTAATTTCAATTAATATGAATTTAACAATTTAAAATATCAATTGCTAGCCACCTTAATCCCTGCCATTAATTCATAAAGTTAAAAATAAGACATAACTAAAAAATTATATAATAATAATAATAAAACATAACTCAAAGCTTACCTCACATGAGAGTCGCAACCTCCCTTCTCTTCCTCCTTTGCACAAGCGGCGTCCTCTTTGTTGCGACACCCACACCAGAGCCGCTCGGGCCGGTTCTCCGCTTCAAGGCTCAATCGGTTCTCCTTCACGCACGAAGCTACTCACACCCTCCCTTCGCACGACTAGGCATGAAGTTGAATCTCAGGTAAAAGAAACATGCGACTCTTCTCACTTCTTCATCTCTTGTGTGGTAGGGTTTCAATCGTCACAAATACGATTATTTCTGCACTTGATAGTGACTCACACGAGACACTCATCTTTCCCTCTTGCTCACAATGGCCTCGTCGCGTCGGATTTCTTCACTGTCTTGACCTGCACACTATTTTTCTCCTCCCTCTTATTTCTTTCTCCTCACTCTCTCTCATTCTCTCTGTTGACTCTCATCTCAAATTAGACCTAGGCTCCTAAAAAGAAACCAACTAACAATTATGTTCGAATCAACATTAACTAAAGTTTTATTTTATCTTTTCATTATTATTTTTTCAGTTATTATTATTATTATTATTATTATTATTTGATTATTATAATCTTCCATCCTTATAATACCTTATCCTTGAAATTCATAAGCTTCACAAAAACTAATCATTATATTAGATTAAACATGATCTCTCCAAAGATCTTCAAGAAAATCTAACTCTTGGGGACAGATAACAAAAATAAATATGATAAATTCAACATCTAAGAAAAGATAATTCAACTGAACAATCCTTATACATCTAAAGCATAAAGACATGACTAAAACAACATTACATCTAAAATAATGCAGCATAACTAACACAACACTCAACTTCTGAAATAAAAGTACATAAAGATACTCAATACCAGACAACCAACATGAAACCTAAATGACAAAACACTCAGTCAAACTCTATGTATCAGCATCAGTGGCAACATGTTCTTCAAGTTCATGGTGAGTTAAGGAATAGACTCTTGATCGAGTTTTCTGCATTGATTGCTCCTTACGAGTGATAGTACCAGCTTTTGTCATCCTCCACTTACCACATATAAAAGTAGATCGTTCCTGAAAATTCTTCTGAGCTAATTCTTATCCTGTGTTAGCATTTAATGTGAATCTCTGAGCAAAATTAGGGCGATTCCTCATCTGATTAGCAGGTTATCTGCATAAATAACACACCTTCAAACCAAATAAACATTCACACAATGTTATTTCTCACACTTAATATAGGGCTAATAACATCACCAGTGTAGGACATTATCTTATTCTCATAGACTCCAGCATGAACTATTGGTGCTACTTCTAAACTCTTCCTCTTTGTATGTCTTTATGCTTCTAAGTCTGCTGAAAATCAATCTCCACCCGCCTATCCCTCTGCACTAACACTAAATAGTCTTCAATCTCAATTAGCACTAGTGGCTGCCCAATTAAAACCTTCAACCCAGACAAAAATCTATGGCTTTTCTCCTCAGTATTTGGAACCAACCGGGGTGCATACCTTCAAAGCATAGTGAATTCAAATTCATATTGCCAAATTGACTGATTTCCCTAAATCAGTATGATAATTTATTATGCACCTATCTCTTGGTTGATAGTTTTACGAATCAATCTCTAAAGGTTGCCACAAACTCATCATACTACACCAAATGGTTGGTTCTACCACCAAACTTTTCTCACATTTGTCCTCGTAATCATCTCTTAGCTTTTCCCTCAAAGGCAAAAATGGTCAGTGCAACTCTTCTCTCTGGTGGATAAGACAACACGTTTAAAATCTTTTAAACTCTCAACATCCACTATACTTCCTTTTTCAGAAAAAAGAGGTCATCATATCTCGAAATAGTTTTAAATACTTATCCATCCGGCCTCCCCCACTAGAACTGATCTGAGCTTGAGAGTTCTTAATCATCTGAGTCATTGCAATCATCATTTCAGGAAAAGTGAAGATAAATCAGATTCAACATTAACATCTTTGACCTCTTCCTCTTGATCATCCATAATTCTGAAATAACCACAGAATAATTTAATTAGACGGTTAAACTTTTAATTAATTATTATTATCATTATTTATAACTTAATTCAATCATTATAATGACTCTATCATTAAGATTCATGTTGTTTAATCTAGATATTGCTCTGATACCACTTTTGTAATGACTCGGCCTGGGTCTTAGACTTAACCAAGACAGGAATAGACAGTTGGACAGCGGAATTAAATTCTATGATATTCTATTTCTATCACTAATAGTAAAATATTCAAATATTCATAAATGAGCAATTTAGTAAACAAGTTCAAGTTTTACCCTTTCAGTTTTTGTTCTCGCCTTCTTTACACATTAGCTCATCTTCTATTCATCTTATTCAAAGTTTAAAACCTGAAAAAAAAATTAAAATAATATAATGAGTTATTTAAAGATAACTCAAGAGCAATCACACTTCTAAATTATAATAATCTAATGAAGAAAAAATAATATGCATGTCGATCTTTCATATTTCATTATAAAAGATTTTATAATAATCTAATGTATTTGTTCAAAACATTTACTTGAAAGAATAAACATATACTTTGATATGCATTAATTTTAACTATACTCTTCAAGAATTAATCATTAACTTTATTTTTATTTCATACATTTAACTTTCACATTTATCTTAGGAGAACTTTCAAACATAATCAAACACACCCCTAACAAATATTATTTTATCAGCAAAGCAGTTCGTGATCTAATTACACGATTGTCTGAGGTGAAAATGTGTCTACTCGCCCATGAATGATATTCTCTCGTCAGCACAATGATTAATGATCTGAGCATCACAATTGTCAGAAAAGGTAGGATAACATCTACACGTCTGGATATACTGTTGTCTTCTCTGTAATTTAAGGGAGTGAACTCTTCATCTTTACATGCACACACAAACATTCATAGATACGCTACTTCATTCTTCATATCATACAAACTAATGAAACATCTTATGAGAAAACATATTTTTTTCCAAATAAAATGCACATATACATAATTTATAGGTCATGAAATAAACTGATATATGCACATTTACTAAAATCTTAAAGATGAAGTAATCTTTTTTTTTATATATATAAACGCCCAAGGGGTAATTTTATTGAAATTGAAAAATACATAGAGGTTGCATGAGATGACAAAAAAAAAAGGTGCCCTACCCATACGATACATCAGACACTAGCATCCTAAAAGGATGAAACATAGATAAAACACAAAAAACAAAACTTGCAAGAAATAAGCTGTCAGGCACGAGCCAGCTTGGTCTTGCCTCTGCCTCTGGTTCTAGGACCGAAGACAGCTAACAAATTGCTGAGTGTCGTTCCATTACCCGAAGTTACTAGAGTATCATCCATTAAGTGCCCAAGCTGGGGTGTCTCCATTCTTCTTTTTCTTTCTAGATGTGTAAACATGTCATTCCTCATCCGAGGACTGGCTCATCTGATCGGTGTGGTCAACAGATTGTTGGGCATGCAGGAGAGAATGAGCCCCCAGCTCCTGACTAACAGTAACAACATTCTGATTCTGAAGAGATGGTAAGCATGTCTCTTCAACACCTGAAGCATCCTGGGGATGTGGAGCTTCAATACTATCCTGATTATCGGACACAAGTAAACCATCTGCCAATATATCAGTCGGAAGAAGAGAGAGTATTGTCTCCGGTAGTGGGAGGGGAGGTGGCATCGTGTCAACCGGTAATTCAATAGTTGGTGGAATGCACTCAAGAGCGGAGGAGGGACATGTATGACGTGGAGCAGATCCAGAAGCGTTTTTACTTGAAGGTGAAGCGTTTTTACTTGAAGGTTTTAAATTTGGATGCAACTGATAACGTTGAGAAGGAAAATGTTCAAACATACGACAGTGAATACAGTAAAGTGGTATCTGTTCAAGTTCTGCTTGCTGCCAAAAACCCTGATATTGTGTGTCAATTCATATTTCTCCCGAAAAAGAAAAAGTAATATCCCTTTCTATCAAAATTCTGGCTTCTGAAGACCGAGTTAGATTCACTGTAGGCGTGTCAGTTTTGAGGGGTTTACCGTGTACCATCGCTAAAGCAAAGAGAAGCTTTTCATCAAAAAGATGGATCTTCAAACCTGGGAAGCGCAGCCAAACATGAATGGTAGGAGGTTCAGTACGAGGGTCAAAATCCACCGTCCATTTTAAAACTTTCATCACCTGGTTTTCTATTCGAAGAAGTCTTCTCGCAAACAAATGGGTGTAGTCTTCATCATTTGATAATTGAATAAGAATGTGACGACCATCCAATTTACCGATCTTCCAACCCCCTTTCAGCTTCATTTGCTCAAAGCCCTTTCGAATTAGTTCAAGTTTAGGGTTTCCATAAAGGAATTTACCTACTAAGAACAGTGGGCAGGGCGCAGCTAAGGTGGAGATCTCTGCCTCAGTGAGAAATATTGCAGGTTTGTCGTTTTTACGGGAAGCTTTTTTGAGAAATCCGGTTTCAATGCCAAGAGCAAAATTGCAATGGTATCGTTGCGGAAATATATTGGAAAGAGGGGCGGAGACGGGGTTATCACTGGCGAGGGCGGCAGCGTTGGAACGTCTTGATGCCATTCTTATCGATCGACACAGACGCAGACGCCGTCGATCGGCACAAGCAGCGCACGACACGGTTTCCTCGCAGGGTGCGAAGCAGCCCGAAGGAGGAAAGCCTTGCATTGCTGGGCTCGAAGGAACGACGATCGCAGAGGATACGAGCGCAGGCGAGCGAGCTTCAGTGGAGGCCCGCGA
This sequence comes from Phalaenopsis aphrodite, assembly GCA_003013225.1. Taxonomy (NCBI): domain Eukaryota; kingdom Viridiplantae; phylum Streptophyta; class Magnoliopsida; order Asparagales; family Orchidaceae; genus Phalaenopsis; species Phalaenopsis aphrodite. The sequence goes on along the minus strand of NEWO01000190.1, from coordinate 759,955 downwards.
ACTCTAGCGAGCGGCGCTGCGGGACAACGCAGCAGGTCTCGTCTTCTCTGCCGCAATCGACGCTGCCAAAGCACGGACGCGTGAGAGTGGAGATCGGGGCAGCAGCGACGATCGAAATGCTAGGGTTCGCTATGGGGCAGAAGCTACGGGACGACGACATAGCAATTTTTCATGTGACATATATATATATATATATATATATATATATATATATATATATATATTTGGTCATGCAATAAACTAACATATACATCTCTAATAGAGCACAAAGAACATGACATAATCTGATATCTTTTTAAAATAAACTATAATGTAACTATTAAGACAACAATATTTAATACGCATACTTCATGATTAACAATATGAAGAATCATATATGATTTAATTTCATTAATACAAAACATAACAATAAAATACTATAGGTAGGAATATATTTAAAAACAAGAAATATTATCATAACTTAAAAACATAATTACTCACCTCAAGCCTTTCACCGTTTTACTCTTATCGATCCTCCAGTTTAATAGCTTGAACTTACAAAAATCCGATATCATTCAGTAAAACTTACCCGCATGAAGTCCTCTTCTAGCACGAGAGTCGCGATGTCCTTCCCACAAGCAACTCCTTCCTTCCTCTAGCAACACATGTGCCCGAGTCGTTCGACTAGGCTTCGTCGGGCTAGCTCTCCACCTCAAGGCTCAGTCAATTCTCCTCCACACTCGAAGCTACTCGTCTCATTTCCTTCACTGCTTTGACCTGCTAGCTCTCCACCTCAAGGCTCAGTCAATTCTCCTCCACGCTCGAAGCTACTCGTCTCATTTCCTTCACTGCTTTGACCTGCACACTACTTTTCTCCTCCTTCCTCTTATTTCTCTTCACTCTCTCTCATTCTCTCTCTCTCAACTCTCATCTCGAATGAGACCTACGCCTCCTAGAAAAGAAACCACTCAACGGTTAAAGCTCCAATTGACATTGAAGCAATAAAATTTTATTTTATTATTATTATTATTTAATTTTCGGTAACTACAATTTTTTTTAAATATGTTTGTTGAGTGGAATTTTTACATTTTTTTTTTTCTAAAAATAAATTAACATGTTTTTTAAACATTCAATATAACTTTTAAATGTTTTAAGTGTTTTAAAAAACAACAAAATCTTGACCGAACATATCAAACATGTTTTGTTTCAATCCAAAAACATAAAAAATAAATAAATAAATAGAAAGTTAAAATAAAATAAAAGTGATCCTAAATAGCCCCTAAGTTTTCATGTCATCAAAAAAGCAACAATATTACAAAGTTCAACAGATCATCGTGATTCTGTTAATTCACAGGTTAAAAGCAATAGGAACATTTTTCTTAAATCATTAAGTCTACAATAATCTTCTCACCTGTTAACAAATATCTAGAAGATGCATAGATAGCCAAATAAATTTATATAATGAATTAATATCCAAATATGCCCTCATATATAAAAAATTAGTAAGTTTCTTGGATGAAGTACTTTAGGTCAACTAAATTATAAGTCTTACTAAGAACGCCGGTTTCTTTCTTCACTAGGATACAAAGACTTCCGTCACTTTCATCGTCTGAATCAATGAGTATCTGTTCCTGTATTCCAAACATCAAGTTATTTTCAGACTTGAAAAACAGAGCAAATCACAGATGAGTTCATATCTGTAATTTGCAGTATAAGACATTTGGACAGAATGGAAAGGATTTGTACGGAAGATAATTCTAAGTTCATAATTCTCATTAATGTATGTCCTAATTATAGGTTGGATTGCCGGCAAAAGCAACTTCTCACATTCCACATTTCATGGTGAACATGCAAGTTAAATAATTGGAAAGAATGGATTAATGTGTTATCGGTAAAAGCTATCAAAAACTGAGAGTTACCTTCAGTGCCATTGGAATTGCTTCTTTCTTAACAATTGCATATTTACTAGGATTTGTCAATTTTGGTTTTAAGACCTTTAGAGGCTCGTTTAAAACTGCATCCCTTCTCATATGACTGAGCGAAGAACTTGCAGGCCTGATTTCAACAATGATTATGAATGAGTGCAAGAAATTTAAGTTGTTAGTAATAGGCAGATTGAAGCAACAAAAAAAATAATGTTTTGCGGATAAGTGAAGGAACTGAAGGATTAAAAGTGGTGTTTGACCAAGTCCACCATTCGCTAAGAACTTTAAAACATCAGGAAATGAATGCATAAATTTGGCTTTACAAACAGAAGCACGTATTCTTCAGATTATCTAAAGACAAGGCTCGCAAAACATAAAGATGACCTTCAAGTAGCTCTATTCTCAAATCTAACACATAATAAATCAAACATTTATGAAATATCTAAAATTTAAAATTTCTTTCCACATCACTATCCCTCTAACAAAAGTTTGATTTCTAAATATTTCATAATGGTACATGAATGAACATTAACTTGAACAAAGTATCGATAGAAATTTGAAAAATTAATTAATTTAAAAACTATTACAGGATTCGATTAGTTCATCTTATATCATAAAAAGACTGCCAACTATGCAGTCAAGCAACAGTAATATATCAAAGGCTTTACATAGTAACTTCTTCTTCATAGCTGCAAGGCATCCATAATAAAGTAGGAATTTTTTTTTCCTTTTTATTCATTTTTTTTTCCATCAAGGACATAATAAAATAGGAATGGAAAACTAGACATGAGTGTAAAAGTGTACATCTCAAAATTTGATATATGGTCGTTTTGACGTCTTTGAATTGCAATACAGCCATTAGCCTGCAAGGAGAGAGATTCTCAAATATAACAGAGAATAATGTTGAGCACATTTTCCAATTGATATAGTTACATGATGAATTCCATCGAAAGGAAAGGGATAAAAGTAAAATATAAACCAAAATATGAAATGGTCTATTGAAGATTTGAATGTATTAGTGAAATTCACCTCTCTTGACAAGATTGCATCTGGCAAATTATTGATAATAGACTTCATACTATTTTTTAAAACCTGCAAAATTAGTACGAAAAATAAGTACGTATTAACTTTATTCTGCATCATCAAAGTCACCACGTGTGGTGTTGCACATGAACACGATATGCTATAGAAGATAATGACAGTTTCATAAGTCGGATCTACTGGTCAACAACAGATGAAAGGAAAGTGGAATGCTCACAAGAAAGAAAACAGAAAGCCACTGTTGCTCTTTTCCTTAGGATCCTAGGATCTAGCTCTAGGGGTTTCTATTGACTATCTTAGAAAACTAGTATTGGAATTCATCCCCTTAAAAATTCTAGCCAACTCCTATTTCTCTTGTGATGTCCCACATTAATGATCTCAAAACCATCGTCATATGCTCGAGTGGTTAAGGACTAACATGTGGAGACTCAAGGAGAAGTTCCCAATATGATCTCAAGCCCTAGGAAAACCTCTTCAGGACTTTATCATCACACACACACAACATACACAAAATTCACAAAGTTGCACAAGATCGGACTAAAATTAAACTTAAAGGATGGGTGAACATGCGAGTTCTCCGGACGACCTCCGACGACAAAATGGACTACGACAACGCGTCCGGAATGTCAGAATTACCTAAAAAGGTCATCCATTTTGTTATGTTGTGACACACGAATAAAAGGTACGAATCAAATTTTATTTCTGTAATATTAAATATTTTATATTTATATTACTAATTATTATAATATTTATAATTCTAAACCCTATTTATCCCTTTACCCGCATACTTAGCCCCCATTTGATCCCACGACTCGACCAGCCGCTTGGCTCGCCCCCCTCTCGTGCGAACCCTAGATATCGTGAGCGATCCAAGCGGCGATCTCCCTCTCTCTCGACTCTTCTCCTTCCTCCCGTGGTCGCTCTACCTCTCAACGCTGCAATCGTGGGAGCTTGGCTGGCAGACTTTTCTTCTTCTCGAGGTTTTACTTTCTCCTCCTTTATGGTGACGATTCACTCCCGTTATTTGATTTGACCACTAGTGAGGCTAATAGGTGGTTGTCCCCCCTCTCATCTCTGCCTATAAAAAAGCTTCCTAGAGTACTGTTTTGGGTTGTTGAAAACTTTGAGAGGGAAAGGAAGGCTGAGATTGTTTTGCTAGTTGTTGTTTAAGGCTCTTACGGGAAGGCTTTGCCAAAATTCCTTCTCGGCTAGGTTCTTGTGTGTTGAAGTGTTCGTTGGTTGTTGTTTCTCGAAACTTTTAGGAGGAAGGTTTTTGTAGGAGGTGTTTTCTTGAATCTGTTTTATAGTTTTGCTTTGAGTCTGCGTTAAGAGGTATTTCTCTTCTTTCCTCTAATCTACACCATTTCGGATGACATCTAAAAGAATTTCTTTTCTCTTCTAAAGTATGTAGAAGTAAGATTTGGGCTTGTTTTGAAATTTAAGCATGAATAGTCCCTGGAAAGATTAAAATGTAGCATAATATGGCTGTCTTCTTTTCTTTTTCTGCTCAAGATACATGATGAATAAGATTTCTTTTTGAAAAGTTTTAGTTGTTATCATTTGGAATGCATGCTAGGAAGAAAAATGCAAGGTTGGAGCTTTTCTTTTATATATATTTATCCAAGCGGATGTTAGAATTAGTTTCAATACTGGATAATATGTTGACAATAGGAATTCATTTATGCTTATTCGTTTCCTGTTACTTGTTACTATTTGGAACATGTACTGGATGCATACTTTGAAATATAAGAGTTCAAGAGACTTGATTTTGATAGCCCTGTTTTGACCGATTTGTTGGGTTCAGTTTTGATCTTTTTGGAATGAATTCATGCTGGAAACTGTCTTGACCCATCTGTTGGGATTCGGTTTTAGTTCTTTTGGAATGAATAAATGCTGGAAATTATTCTCCGTTTTCCCATTTTGTTGGGTTCGATTTTGATCTTTTTGGAATGGATTCATGTTGGAAACTGTCTTAACCCATTTGCTGGGACTGGGTTTTGGTTCTTTTGGAATAAATAAATGTCGTAAGTTTTTTTTTTTCTGTTCTACCATTTGGTTTGGTCTGATTCTGGCTCTTTTAGAATTGAATTATAGTTGGAGGTATTCTTTTTGTTCTTGCTCCTCTACTTGGCTCACGTTTATCGGTTACAGTTAATATGTTTTGCCTCTTTGTTGAGCTCAGATGTGCCTGTTTTAGATTCTTGTCATGCCCTTCTTGCTGGCTCGGTTTACCCCTGTGCTGGGCTTGGTTTGCCCCTGTATTGAACTCGGTTTGCCCCTTTTGTGGGCTCGATTTGGCTCCTTTTGGGATTGTATTTTGGCTGGAATTCCATTCTGTTTCAGCCCCTTTGGTGGGCTCGATTTAGCCCTCCGTTGGGCTCGGTTTGGTTGGAAGCTCCTCATATAACGTTCCTCCTGAGATTTTTATTGGTAATCAAATTTGTCATCCCAAAATTCATAATTTCAAATATCTACTTCTATATGGGGATGTTTGAAATAAGCTGATCAATTCATTACTATGTCTTACTTAATGAAAATGGCTTCGGTCTGGATGGTTTATGGTAGCTTGTCCTTTCACTCTCTTATGTGTATTAAAAGGGCATAATAATAATGTTGTGGCGGTCTTTCTTTTGCTGCCCCTACCCGTGAGTTTGAGATGTGTGCTGTCTTTTTGTCGTCCCTACTCATGAGCTTAAATGGTGGTGGTCTCCTTCCTGCTGCCTTGGACGTGAGCCTTAACTTGTGTTTACTGCCCTTGTGGTCTTCCTCTTGCTGGCCTTACCCGTGGGCTTATTCTATGGTGGCTTTCTCCTTCTTAGCCCTACTCATGAGCTTAAATGGTGGTGGTCTCCTTCCTGCTGCCTTGGCCATGAGCCTTACCTTGTGTTTACTGCCCTTGTGGTCTTCCTCTTGATGCCCTTACCCGTGAGCCTTACCTTGTGATATTTTCGTGAGATAAGTTGGGCTGATGGTTGTCCCTCTGTTGCCCCTGGTTATGAGCATTTATATGGTATTATCTAGATAATTTCATGTTTATATAATATGAAAAGGTTTTTTTAATGAAGGTTGGAATTAAATGATTTTGATTTTGGCGTGATTTTCTGGAAGGCTAGAAGGTGCCCCCCCTATGGATTATTCTCCTTTATTTTGTGAAATATGAAAGACTTTTATAGCTTTATTTTGGGAAATCATAAAGTTGATATGAAACAGATTCATAAAGGGTTTGAAAGCTTATAAAATTGTCATATGGAAAAGTGTTTGGAGATTCAACATTAAAATTTGGATAACATAAATGTCACATTTCGGTTCAGGCTGGGGTGTGTGAGTACATATAGGTGTTGGAGCCGTGGATACAATTGTTACATTAGTTTTAGGCCAGTTTCGACCTAAAATTTGGAAGGGATACCCTTCTTGGGTTGATCCATTTATAAAATTTGAGAAAATGATATCCTTCTTGGATTGATTTAAGGATCTTGGTTTCTCTTTTTGTCACAGTTTTGAGGTTTGCCCCACCTTTCATCCTTTCGATCTTTTGGGTGGATCAGTTCCTCCTCTCTCATCCTCATTTTCATTTTTTTTTCCTTACTTCTTAGTTCGGTTTTCAGTGTTTATGTCTGACACATACGTGCCCACATATAGTCTTTTGCTATGTATGAAACCATCAAGCAAGGTCGTAAGTAAGTTTTGTTTTGGGGCTTAGGGCGATGATGGCAAAGGCACGTCGGGGATTGAGCAGAATGATATTTCATCCTAAGATATCAGGACCCAATCTTGGGATCTGATAAAATGTAGGATGAAAATATCATTCACCGACACAAGACTAGCGGGGGAACAGGTTATTGGCAGTCCTACGCCCGACGGCGTAATCAACTCGTGGACAATCATATTTTATTTCAAAACTGATAAGAACAAAACATGCTAAGAACAGATAAAATATTTATAAAAAAATATTTTACTACAAAATTGCTACAACTTCTTTTTGTATGCCTAGAATCCACGTGCATGCTAAAATATAAATTTTTAAATATATTATAATTTCATTGTCCACTTGTTGATTACCAGTACCGGGCTAAGGAGTACCCTCCTAAGCTAGGTTTAGTAGGACACCCTTCTAGTTGAGTGACGAGTTTTATACATCCGGGTGACCGATAGTAGCCTTCGACGTCCCTCGAGTACAAATATATTATATTTGAGCCTAGCCCTGACCCGAGTACTTGCGGTCCCCTCTTTTCAGATTTTTTTCGTATGTTTTATTGGAATTTTTGGGCAAAGCACTCGCGGACCTTTTTTCGGGATCTTCCCGAAATTTTGATAATTTTCTTGGAATTGCCATTTGTCGATTTTTTCCCGAGTTTTCCGTCATGGGTCATTTGTGGATTTTCTCGAGTTTTCGAGGAAATGTTTCTTTTATTTATGCAGTAAATACTAACTCGCTTAAAAGAGTAGCAGGTCTCCTAGACATACAGGTTTGATTTACATTACAGCATTTTACTTCACAGCATACTATACTGTTCTTCTTCTTTACTGTACATTCTACTGTTCTTTTCTTTTACATAGCATACTATATTGTTCTTCTTCTTTACTGTACATTCTATTGTTCTTTTCTTTTACACTGCATGTTTTATTGTTCCGTTACACACTATACCTTAGTGTAGGAAAACCTAATGATCACATGTACCCATTTAAAACTAATAGCAAACCCGAAGGTGCTACGAAGGGGAGCTTGGAGCGAACACCGTGGGCAGCATGACGAGGACATACGAAGGAACCACTTCAAGATGGATCTGCAACACCAAAACAAATTTATATCACGAATCACTTTCCTTAGTTCAAATAATAACCCATAGGATTTCGAGGTGGTTTTTCTAGCGCAGCGTAAACCCTCACATATCACTTTTAGGCTTTTGCATAACCCTAATGTACAATTATAAGTCCTAACACTTTAGGATTCTGAGGTTACTGTACGGTACAGTATAAATTCTCATATCTTTTTAGGCTATTTGCACGATCAGATATCGTGCAAACATAAGTCCTAAATTCTAAATAAATTGCAGGATTAAATATTAAATAACATTATTTCAAAGACATAAAGCCAAACAATAGGATAGTTGGAAAATCACCAGAGTTTTTCCTGGATCTGTGATATCTTTTACTCTTCATTCCTTTGGATTCCGTAAAATAATTGTTCTTATTTGAGCCACTCCAATTTGATTTTCCCATGTCCAATCATGGAAACTCAAACTTTGAAATCTTAAATACATGTCATTTAAGATGTAATTAACTATAGAGATTTGTCTCTATAAGGAACTTGGAACCCAGATAAAATAAACTCTATCTAATCTTTATATTAGGTAGGGGAACTTGTTGGCCTCATATAAAAATGTTTCGCAGACCAAACAAATGTTTATTCTTCGAGATAAGTGTATTACTTGTGGTATTGTGCCCAGTCATCCAAACTATTCAAAATGTGAAACCCGTTTGGTCTCGTCTCTTTTCAAAATATTTTAAAAAATATATTACATTAAAAAAAAATCAAAATCACATATTTATATTTAAGTTATTTTCATATCTACAAAACTATCTCTTTTCTAAACAAGAAAATTAAAACAGCCAACAGCCACAAACGCCATAAAGCTTACCAAGACTAAATTTGATGCATGAGATGTTTACCAGAAAGGCTGATAATTATTGTAGGAATATAAGATATATTAAGCTGGAATTTAGAGAATAATAACAAAATAGTTCCAGGACAATTTAAGGGTGAGAGCATTTTAGTCCCAGAGTATCTAATGAAACTCATTCTAGTCCTTTCACTTATCAAAATCGAGTAAAAATGGCCCATTAATTCCTTAAATCTGATTCAAAATAATCCAACAAAAGGAATGTTTTATATCATAATTAAGAAGTCAGAACACTAAATTAAACACATTGGGTAGCTGGTCCCATACCAATCCTGCAAAGACCATTTTAACCTTTTCTCCTGCAATTTAATAGCGTAAGCTTTTAGGTCAAATGGCTGCCAAAAGTTTGAGAATGAATACGAGAGCCAAATGTCTAGAGATCGAGCAATACTAGGCCCATTAGTATAATTTCAAAAAGAAGGTATGGTGGAACTTTGCTTAATCCAAATAGCCAATTGAGCATATATGGATTACACAAGCCTAGAATTGGGGCTTCTGTTAAAATTTCTATGGAATAGCAGCATTTGCATGAAAGCAGCCACTCATTTGAAGATACAAAAATTTTATATCTCCACCTCCAGTATGATTTCAAGCCTAATATAAATGCGGCGGAAGATATGTTTGACTGATAACAACAAAAATAAGAGTTTGAGAATTAATATTGATGTGGCACCACAGGACACAACAAGAATAGGCAGAAAAGAACTAGAAAGTCTCCACAATTGCTCAAGGATTTTCAAATTAACTGATATAGAACTCCAGCCACAAGACAAAATCGGCAAGGAAGTCAGCAAAGATTGAGAGTTGGTTTAATTGAGATTTCGGCTGTGGTTTAAGCTGTCTTAATTGTATATAAGAATCCAGCTGTAATAACTATAATTAGTCACAGGTTCTCGAAACAGTTGAAATGAAACTGTTTCAGCTAGTTGAAATGAAACGTATCTTCATCAAAGACTGTAAAGAACAGAGTTGGCAGAGCAACTAAGAAAGAAACATTCCCTGTTCAACATTGTCTTGTCCTCCTTCCATCTTTTTTCCCACCTTCTAGGGTTTGAGCAACTCGAAGGTCCTAACTGAATAGGTACGCATCAAATACATGTTAGATTTGGAATCCGAGTGGCGAGGGAGCTTATCAGGACGCATTACTGCAGCTGTCACAGTACCGCGGACACGCACACAGTACGTAGTTGGTACTGTACTTGCTACAGTAGCAAGGTCCAACCCAAGGGAGTTAACCCCTTTTCCTATTTGATTGCTTGCCTTGTCTAGCCATTCCTTTTCTAGCACTTTTCTTCTCTACCTCCTTCCTTTTCCATCACCTTTCTATTTCTACTCCCTACATATTCTATCTATTATTTCTGATGTCGTTTGCTTTGATTAGGGTCAGTTTTTGCCTCTAGATTTCAGAGTTCTATCCAAGCCAACCATTGGGGCTATTTTCCCATTTAGATGTAACATCCTGTTTTAGTTACCCCGGGGGAGGGGAAATGAAGAACCAAAAAAGTTGAGCCGACGAGTCGGGCAGTCAAACAGAAGAGAGGAAGCGAGGAGTCAGGAAATTGAAACAAATGGTCGAGAAGCCAATGAGGTGAACACACTTATAAAATGTTGAAGTCGACTTATCTATTGTGTTGAGTAGGGTATCACAGAGATGCGGTGCTCGCATAACGTGCAAGTACAAAGGAAGAAGAAACGCGAGGAAGGAGGGAGTTGAAGCCAAAAGAGGAGAAGAGCGATGGAAGGAATGACGCATCGACTGTAGTGGTAGCTTGTGTGGGAATGAGTCAAAGAAGGAGGGTGACAACATACGTGGGGTGCTCTCCTGCTCTTTTGAGCGAAAAAATATTACCTTAAGAGTACTGATGCATCAGTACTCCAATGGTGGGGTGTCAAGTATGTAATGGTCCCACCGTGGCACCACGTGGCATCCCACCATTGGAGTACTGATGCATCAGTACTCTTGAGATAATATTTTTTTCCTTTTGAGCAGGCAAGGAGGGAAGAAGTTTTTCTACACATGGTATAGGGCTCGAACAAGGCAGTAAGTTTAATAAAACTTATTTAATTGATTTAATAATAAAAATTAATAATAATAATAATAATAATAATATATATATATATATATATATATATATTGAATTAAAAAATTAAGCGGGATTACAAAAAATAAATTCAATACTTAAGTAATGAAAAGCTAATAGTTTATTAAAATAATAAATTAATTAAATTTTATAATATGTTTATTTCAATCTTTTAATGTTTAGGAGAGTCAATATCGAAGCAAATTAATCGACATCGAAATGAGTACTAATGTTCTTATATTATGACAATATTTGGTTTCTTCTATACCAAATGTATTTACAAGTATTATCATTACTGTAAACTCAGAATTGTGAATTTTATTGAAGTTTTGTCATATTGTAGAAATGATACGTGTGCACAGTATTAATTAAATTGTCATAAATATTAAATGATTTATAAGTATATAATCTACTATGCAAATGAGAATGAAATATATTTTTAGTAAATAGTGATTTTCATTTAATTCTTGTATATGCATGACTGACTATGATGAAATCACTCATTTATGATACTAACGGAGGAACGCTATTGTAACCATGCACGTAACTGAAAAATAATATTGATATTAAAGTACCTTAAGTGGTATAATTTTTAGATGATGCTATTTTGACTGTTGTACAAATATAGAACGAATAATATCAAATGTTATGTTGATTTATTAAAAGCTTAACTGATATGCATATTATTTTTATTTTCCATTGTATTACTATAGTTTAGGATTACGAGTATTGACTGCTATGTTTAACTCATTGTTATTTTAAACTAACTTTTCAGATTAAATTAATTGGTTAAAGATGAGCGATAGAAGAGAATATTTATAAAATATGCGGACAATCAGTAACGAGATAAATTTAAATATACCTCTTCAATTTAATTTGATTAGTTATTCTTTTATATGCTAATAATTAGTTATAGGAAATAAACATCAAAATTTTATTTCACACCATCCGCTCGTCTATACCCGTCTTGGTTAATTCCAAGCATCATGTCAGATCGTGACACCAAGGCTGTATCCAAAGAAGAGGAGGTGCTCCGACTGTAACTCGCCTGAGGTGGTGATCTTTTCCAAAGGTTTGAATGGTGCTCCAGCTATAACTCGATCCTGCAGGGGTACCTATCTTCCCCAAATCCCCCACCCCCAGCCACCTTCTCTTATTTTCCCTGCCGCCAGCCCTAATCCCATTCTTTGTTGTTGTCGCCGCTCCTACAACAACCCACCAGTTGCGGCAAGACCTTCCCTCGCTCTCAGCATGCTACCGTCAGCACTCTAGCCTCCCCTCCAGTACTGCCTCTCTCTTCCCTACTATCATTCTGCTACCACCTCTCCTTTCTACCTTATAATGCTACAACCATGCCATTCCAAGCCTCCAACTGCGCCCGCAACCCCCAACCAACCTCTCTACTTGTTGTCTAGTCATCATCCTCCACCTTCACCATCACCCTAGGGTGTCTTTTATATTTTTGTAGTTATTTTCCTAATTTCAAGAGTCTTTATTTGTAAATCTTTTGAATTTCATCAATAGTATCCGCATTCTGTTGTTGTTTGGGTTAAGTTCGGTATAATTTGGTATCATAACTAGTCTAACCCTAGTCTTATCATGGGATTTCCTAGCATACGTCTTATCTCTCCACCAAAATTTTTTTTCATATCACCAAACCATGGTAAAATTTGACCTAATCCTAAACTCCCTTTGTTGATTTTCAAAATGAAAAACCTCAAATTAAATTTTCTACACTCTCATTTAGTCTCAAACATCCTCCTTCACCTCCCACTCAAAACCCTTGCCATGCCACCAAGGAGATGCATGCCTAAGTCTACCCGAGAAAAGATATATATCTGTCTACTTCAGCAGAGGCTTACGGCTATTGAGGATGAAACCTAGTGCTAGATTAAACTCGACCAGAATCTGGAGAATTGAAGGTGAGCAAGAGACGAGGATCAAAATCCCTTTCATAGAGAGGACTTTAGTGATATAGAAGACCAACCACGATGCTCTAGAATCCAGTATCAGAGGAGGCCGAGAGAAGAGTCAGTATATGAAGAATGGGAGAATCTGAAGATGAAACGAGAGATTTAGTGTTAGTTCCTACCAGTTTACTATAGGCAGAAGGTTTAAACTCTAGAGAGACCGCATCACCAAGCGACCATGTCTTACAGACAGCGCTCAACCTGAGAGTTTTATAGCTAGATTAGACCCAGGATAACATCCAAGCTGAACTCGTTAGAGGGAAAGCTGAGACAAAGTGGAGAAGAGGTGGAACCAATCTACATCCCTAAATCCATCCAAGTCAGAAAGTGTTGCAAGTGCCACAAATTTGGGAATGTTCAATCGAGCTGCACAATCAGAGGAATGATCTGTTCTACTTCGCAGGGCGTTCTTAAAAAATTGGGTAATGACATAGTCGACACTGAAGATGGTGAGAACACAAAGGAGGAGGATCAACTTCTAATTGAGAAGGAAAATATGCATTTAGTTCTAGCTAATCCCATGGGAGAAACTTCAACCAACTTTACGATGATTGTCTAAGGCAATTTTGAGTTCAAGGAACTGACAACAGAGGCATGACAACACATCAAAAAGGGGGCTCTTTCATGAAATAATAGTAAGATTATATGGAGAAACTTCAACCAACTTTACGATGATTGTCTAAGGCAGTCTTGAGTTCAAGGAACTGACACCAGAGGCATGACAACACATCAAAAAGGGGCTCTTTCATGCAATAATAGTAATATTATATGGAGTTATTCAGGTGTTAGATTCAATTCAACATTTTACTCATCATCAAATAACCAGACATAAGTGATGAATCTCATCCTTTAAATTTATCTTAGGAGCTTGATGGGGGAAGAAAATTCTTCAATGGGATCCAGATCTTATCAGTGAAGAAAAAGAGGTCTCTCTTGAGTGGTTGCTAGTGAGTAGCACAGCCTGCTACAGATTTCATCAGAGTTGATTTCGCCTTACATACTTGTTTACAAGCCACATTCAACTGAGTACGGAAAGTAGAAGAACCAACCTTCAAACGTAAGGGCTCAAAAGTTACATTGTGGAAATCTATATCGATATGCAGCTCCAGCTCAAGATGTGTCAAAAAATGATGCATATTTATTCTATCAAGACGTGTTGTGGAATGACATCGCCTACAAGATCTACCTGCTAGGAGACTACCATGATTATGATATGTTCAATGTCATGAACCTGACTTCGTACTGCAAGAACTTTGAAGTTTTCATAAATGAAGTTGAAGCTCCCACCAACACCAGGAGATTAACAGGAGCTTATCGGAATGCAGTACCATAGCAGCTTCAGCACCACGGTCCAACCCAGGGGAGTTACCGCCCCTTCTAGTCTTCTTTTTTCCTATTTGATTCCTTGTCTGGCCTGGCCCTTCCTTTTCAAGCAGTTTCCTTGCTACCTCCTTCCTTTTTCATTACTTTTCTATTTCTACTCCGTAACTATTTTATATAATACTACTAATTATATATAGATGTTGCCTGCTATGGTTAGGGTCAGTTTTTGCCTTCCACATTTCAGATCTTTGTCCAAGCTAGTCCTCGGGGTTGTTTTCCCTTCTAAGGTTGTATCTAAAAGTGAGGAGGTGCTCCGACTATAACTCACCTGAGGTGGTGATCTTCTCCAAAGGTTCGAGAGAAGCTTCGATTGCAACTTGATCTCTTGGGGATGCCTATCTTCCCCTAATCCCCCTCCACGGTCCACCTCCTATTTCACTGTCGTCGGCCCTGTTCTCCACTCCTTGCTCCTGCAGCCAATCCTTCAGCAACGCCACCCACTACGGCAAGACCTCCCTCCCTCCCAGCCTGTTGTCGCCAGCCCTCCAGCCTCACAGCATCCCAGCCAGATGTCGCCTCCCTATTCCTTGTTGTCCTGCTACTGCCGCCCTCCTGCATCCCATCCAGTGTTGTGACCACGTCATTCCAAGCCTCCAGCTACACCAGCAACCCCCAACCAACCCCTCTACCTACTGTCCAGCCGCCATCCACCACCTTCGCCATCGCCCTAGAGTGTCTTTTATGTTTGCGCCATAATTTTCCTAATGTCAAGAGTCTTTGTTTGTAACCATTTTGAATTTCAACAATAACATTTGCAATTCTGTCGTGGTTTGGGTTAACTCCGGTTTCACCGAGTGCCTCATAGTGGCTTGCCATCCATCCAACTTATGATAAAACGTGCATAAGTGGAGTCTATAAATTGTCAAATTGGTGTCCAAAATTTTCCAATATTTTTATGTAAGTTGATAACATGAGCCAACTGGTGTACCCCATGCCGTTACAAAATTTCAAAGTTTGCTCAAAACCCATGTCCAATACAAAAAGGACAACCCTTAGGAAGTGCAACCCTTCATAGTTCCAAGCCAAAGAGGCTAGGAGGTGTCATAGTTTATCATTTGACGTATCTGCTTGATTAAACTTTATCAAGTTGTTGCCATACTTAGAACGGCAATAAAAACAAAATAATACAATTAAAAAACAATAACTGAAATTTGGGAGGCTGTAATGGTTGATCAATACAAGAAGCTCAGTTGTTATATGGAGAATGGAAGAATGCCCTAATGATTTTAGCTTCGATATTGAGAGACATAAATGAATGGATCGTATGGCTTTTCTGAGCTTTTCACATTTGGTTGCAGGATAAACTTTTCTGTGAACCGTTTGTCTTCACCAATATACCCCACCCTCAATGAAGAAACTAAGAGCCCAATAAAGGACAGCAAATTTGAGCAGTATTCTATTAAACCAATAAGTTACTAGAAAAACAGAGTACCTCCATGTTTTTCGAGATGATGAGACATATCTCACGTCGAAATCCAACTAACTGTGCTTCTATTTCCTTTGTAAAATTTGGAATTTCCATTGCGGTCTCATCTACTCTATTAAGATCAGTTTTCTTCATCATTTCATCAGAAATGATTTTCATGCTTCTATCAAGACGTGTTTTGATATCTTCCTCTTCTTTGAGCTGTCATTTCAATTTCAAGAACACATTACAATCTTATAAAAACATCAAAGATCACATCCTAAATAAATGGTTCTCACCACTTGCTGTGTGGAACTATCAATAAGAGTTGCCTTCTGCCGTATTCCTTCCACTAGAAGATGGATGCATTCAATTGAAGTGATCCAAATAAGATATAGCATAGATTCAGAGCATGAGAGACAAAATTTTTGTAGTGATTGTAGCATATAGTCAAATGTCATACATGAAAATGATCAAAATTGTGATCTCCATTAATTCCTACAATATCCAAAGAAATCAAATGCTCTTCACCTTGTAAAAGTGCATTACTACTTACCCTCCAAAGATACTTCTTTGACTGCTCTGTTCACTTGCATGACATCGCTCTGAAGAGAGTCTAGGATCATGCTCAGCTTGTTTAGTGAACTTTCCTGGAACCTTAATCTGCGTTCAAGCTCTTCACTAACTTGGCCTATTCAAGAGTTTTGTGTGAGATAATAATCCACTAACATTACAGGAGTTACAATTTGACAGGAATTTTGGGACACAAACTGCCTAAAAGCTTGATCTATTGATACTAGAAACAAAAGAGTTGATCCACTTATTGCATATATACTTTAACAGATATCGTTTTTTTTTTAAAAAAAAAACCTTTTAACAGATATCATCAACTAAATCTCTGTATACAATACAGAAAAGGAATTACATCTATTATCTGGAGCAGTGGTGCAACTCCACTGTCGCATGGCATTGCTGGATGTCCTCGACAGCTGCAGCTGAGAATCTTCTCGTGTTGGCATGATGGGAGCCAATGAAGATATTCTTTTTGATGCCGTTTCTCTTTCTTGAGAATCAAATTTCTAATACAAAGCAAAAGAAAACAGATTACAATAGAAACCACATTGAGTAAATTCTCCGCTTGAAAAAAAAAATTACAAAGATGCAAAAATGACTAAAACAAGATTTAGTAAACTGAAAAATAGTAAAGATTTTCACCAAAATGTATGTAATCCAAGCATGACATGAGGCGCAATTTAAAATTGCAAATGGCTGTGCCAAAATGAAAATATACTTTATAGCATGGCCCATCCATCAACTGTTAGTTTACCACAAAGAAGAAGAAAAAAGCAAAAGACATGTACTAATAGCATCTCTATAGTAAAGAAGTCATTTTCCTTGGAAACAACTAGTTGTTGCGAATCATTGAACAATAAAAACTAAAATTATAAAATACTTTGTAAGTTCTGTACAACTCACCAAAATTAAAATACCATTTCACAATTATTAGTTAAATTCAGACAACTACCTTTGCCTATAATGTTATAACATGTTCCCAAAACCATTACATTACAGCATTAAGAAGAAAAGAACATCTCAAATTTTAACTTTCTAAGAACATTTCACTACTAGCTAATAATACACATTGCCAATACACTCCAAAACAGTCCGGCTGCTTCCACTACAAATTAAACATCTAAATTCAATAGCGAGCCGCATAAATTCTAAGCAATGAAGTGGTCCCGCATTGGCCAAGTTCTTCACAACCGTGGGATGCTGAGTACTGTCGGTCAACTTTTTCGATAGATTTCAAAATATGAATATGAAAATAACTTTTGAAATTTAATTTAAATATAATAGATATATAGCTTGAGTTCTAAAAGTAGTATGTTTTAATTTTTTAAAAATGAGACCAAATGGATCTCATTAGTCCAATAGTTTGCATAATCGTGTCCGATACCGCGAATACTACACCCTCCCAAAAGATAAGTGTAGATATCGACGATAGACCCAATCCTGCAAACTAAGAGATTTGTGACATCCGTTTGGTCTGCGAACCTTTTTTTATGTATGACCGACAAGTTCCCCTATCTAATATAAAGATTAAATATGATTTATTTTATCTGGGTTCCAAGTTCCCTATAAAGGCAAACCCTTATAGCTAATTACATCTCAAATGACTGGGGTCACTTGAGAAAACTCTCGATAATGATCAGTGGTTCTAGTCTTCAAGAGTTCAAGGTTTAGGTTTTCATGGCAAGACGAGGAAAATAAAGTGGGAATGACTCAATACGGAATATTTATTTTCTAGAGTCCAAAGGAAGGAAAAGGTAGAGGATGTCATTGATCGAGGTAAATCTCGGTGACTTCCCAGACTATCCTACAGTGTGGCTACATTTTTGGAGATGATGTTAATTAATTATTTGATCATGCCAGTTTTATTATTTGGGATTTACACTTGCATAATATCTGATTATGCAAATAGTCCGTAGAGATATGAGGGTTTACATCGTACCGTACGACAACCTCGGAACCTAAGTCGAGTTAGGACTCATGTCGCACGATATGGTTATACAGGAGCCTAAAAAGAGAGTGTGAGGATTTACGTCGCGCTAGGCGGGCTACCTCGAAGTACTATGAGTTATTATTATACTAGGAAAAGATAATGCTGAAGAAGATCTTCTTGTTGCTCGCTCCAAGCTCCTCGTCCTGCTGCCCACAAAGTTGGTTCCAAGTTCTTGTCGTCGCGATGACTCTAGGGTTTAAGTGTTTGAAAATTGTAGTTTATGTTTCACAGTTTTGGTGTCAAAGTTTGGTTTTACATGCAGAATGAGTAGATTGCAAGTAAATAAAAAAAAAGTACTTGAAAGGTAAAATATAGTAAAGTAAAATGTTGTGGATTAACTATAAAAGCGTACATGGGCATCTGCTACTGTTGTATTATTAATGTTGCGAGCATAGTATGATTTGCAGCAGATCTTAATAAACTTACAAGAAAACCCAGCATGAAAGTCATAAAAACGAGTAGTAAAAATCACAAGCAAAAGAAAAATATAACCACATATGAAAGATCAGGATTGGGTATAAGACATTGGTAAAAGTGGGGGCTCAGAGCTAGGCTGTGTGCTTCCCGATCTTGAGTAAGAGTTGCCAATTCGACAATCTACAGGTGGTAATTCTTAACCTCAATCTAAATGACTAACCATGAACTTTTATAAATTTTCATAGAAAAATTATTTGATTTCCATGCGAAAGCTATTGTTTTAAGTCTTTTTTATACAAAGTTCTTTTTAACATGCAAAAGAGATTTTTATTTTATTTTCGTAAATATTTTTGTAAAGCCGTGTAGTCCACAGGTTAATCACTCTAATTGTGTTAGGACTACTGACAACCGAAGAGCGTCGGGGCAACAATCCCACCAAAGGTCGGCGAATAGTATTCTAGATCCTTTCCTCTCTTTTATAGAAGGTCCTCGAGGTAGGAGATACTATTCTAATAATCTCACTTCGTATCCCTCGTTTAAGCACACATAAGCAATGACGTCATCGCCCTCGCCACCTAGACCCTAGACTTATCATAGTCCGATGATCCATATGCGGCGTTAAGAAATTTCCCCAATTGCTAGGAGAATTTGAGTGTAATATTTAAGCTCGAGTCCCGATGCATTGGGTTTCATTGTAGGTTAAGTCATTAAGGGGATTTTACCGTTGATTTAATTAAGAAAGCATGGGTCACGTCTAGGTGCATCCTGGTGTCTAGTGTCTTGATCAGTTTGTGAATCAGGGTTAAGTGTCTAGTTTCACTGTGCATTCGAGGATTAGGTGAATAGACTCTTACCTAAGGCATGCTCCTAAAACCTTAGGAGGTTACACTGCAGAGATTAGGTAGATGGGCTCTCACCTAAGATGTGCTCCTAAAGACTAGGAAACCTACACTGAGGATTAGGTGGCTGGGTTCTCACCTAGGGTGTACACTTAAAGTCTAAAAAGCCTACACTGAGGATTAGGTGGATGGGTTCTCACCTAGGGTGTACACGTAAAGTTTAAGAGGTCTACACTAAGGACTAGGTGGATGGACTCT
>NEWO01000190.1:678401-740343 GCA_003013225.1 Phalaenopsis aphrodite | reverse complement strand
GCTCTAGAAAGCCTACACTGAGGATTAGGTGGATGGGCTCTCACCTAGGGTGTACACCTAAAGTCTAAGAGGTCTACACTGAGGACTAGGTGGATTGACTTTCACCTAGGGGGTACACCTAAAGTCTAAGAGGTCTATACTGAGGACTAGGTGGATGGACTCTCACCTAAGGTGTGTCCTCCTAAAACTCTAGGAAACCTACTCCTTAACTTATGCTTAAGGTGATTTAAGGTTTTCTATATCTTCCAATTAATTAAATCATCAATCTCCATCCTTATGACTTAACCATTTAAAAATAAACAAAGCAAAATAAGAAAGAGGTTGACCCACCTCTAAAACTAGCAAAGCCGAAAGAGGGAAAACAACAAATGAATCCACCTAAAAAAACGTTTGAATGATAATTAAGTAAAACCCAAAACAGTAAATAGAATTATCAAAATCAGCCACGAAATAGTGAATAAAGCTCTCCAACTCCAGCCCCAAAACAGTAAATAGAACTATCAAAATCAGCCCCGAAATAGTGAATAAAGCTCTCCAACTCCAGCCCCAAAACAGTGACAAAACCTTCCTAAAAGTGTACATTTAAAACTCCAAAAACTATAGCAAAATCAGCCCAAAACAGACCCCAAAACATCATTTAATTGTCCTCCAAACAACGTTGAAACAGCAAGTAAAGTCCTCCAAAAATAAGCATTTAAATGGGACACAAAATCTGCATTTAAAGACACCAAAACAGTACGTAAACTGCTTGAAAACAGCATTTGTAAGTCTGTAAAATCTTCATAAATAAGATTGTTCAAATTTTTCATATTTTCGCGATGACAAACTTTAAAACTTTCAAACTGTTCCAGACGAGAGCATCAGAACTTTATATTTCCATCAAATTTGCATAGGAATTTCAATAGAAATGACATAAAAAAAATCATATGTTTTTCCAAATGAAATCATTTCATGGATGAAATCTACATAAAAGCTTGCATTTGAATTCCAAATATAGGAAGATAATATATGTATGCAACAAAGATTGGAATTCAGGTATTAGATATGCACACATAAGTTGTGACTGGTATGTTTATAAATACTTTCCAAATCAAGAACTACGATATAAACACCTGGTTCGTTGAATACTTCAAAATATATTCATAATTCCAGATGAAGGTGATAAACAAACAGTGAGCAATTGTGAATTCTCCGCAAATAAATTCGCTGCCCATTCATAAATATTTTGTTTCACAGCAGAACTTAGTACCATCCGAATTCTACTTTCCCAATCATTCGGTAAAGGTGGATAAATGTAAAGTTAATCTCACCCTCTAAGTTAACGAATCATAATTCAAGATTTAACCTTCACATATAATAATATGGTGGACAACCAATATATATATATATATATATATATATATATATATATATATATATATATATATATATATATATATATATATATATATATATATATACTATTAGTATAAAGTAGATGTTAAAGCATGAAGTTATGTTCAAACGCCATTACTTGCAAAAGAGATTGAATGCATCAACTTAATTATCTCATTTGAGCATAGCAAACACATAACCCATAGAGAATCACAATATATTCTTAACTTGATGATGACTAAAAATAACAGGAAGTTTGAAACAATTTTTTTTTTAAAAATTTTGTCTTGCACGTACGCGAAGGGGGAAAGAAAAAGAGGGCATCGAGTTACCTGCCGAAGTTCGCCTTAGGATGGGGCACGAGCGGGGAGGAAGAGCAGCCTCTAAGGTTAGGACTTCAGTGCAGCAAGGTGAACTCGAGCGGAAGAAGCCGAACAGAGGTCCCCGGTGGAACCCGAGAGGAGAGGGCGAGCTTAAATGCCTCGATCGCGATCGGGAGAGGGGTCCTTCGGTCGAGCAGAGGAGCAGGGAGCAAGCTTCGGCCTATTCGACGAGGAGGAGAGGTTCGGTCACGAGCGGGAGAGGAGTCTTAGTCGTGAGCGGGCTTCTTCTGCGAGAGGAAGCCGAACGAGGTAGCGGGAAGTAGGATCGGGCGGCCTCCTGCAGAGAGGAGAGGCAAGCGAGAAGATCCGAAAGGGGGAGCTAGGGATCAGGCGAGTGGGATCTCTCGAGAGCGTAGCGATGAAGCAGGCGCGAGGAGGAGGGCTAGTTCGAACGGAGCAGTTGTTTGGCGTGGGGAAGAGAAGAAGCCGACAGGGTTTTCTGCCGAAGAGCAGCGGCGAGCAAGAGGAGGAAAGTGCGAACTCAAAATTCCTGCCGAAAGGAAAATCCAGCGGGATTTGTATCCCGCGCTCTAATGCCGTTACAGGTGCATGGAGCGGGCTATTGAATGCGGGGCAGTTATATTAGGTAAAAAATAACTCCTAATCAAATCAAATTAAGATGAAATTAAGTGGTAAAATTTGAATTTTAAAAGTTTGAAATTTGAAATAATCCTGGCTTGTGTTCAGCCTGTGTCGAGCTCGAATTGAGCCCGGGCTGAACCCAAACCCGTGCCCCGCTAATTGAAAGAAATGTGCATCAATTTTCGTGCAGTTCGCGCGAGTGTGGAACCACAGCAATATGTGTGTCTTTTCTAGCTAAAATCGACGTTCCGGACGTGTCGGCGCGGTCTATTTCGTCATCCGGGGTCGTCCGGACAAGTTTGCCGGCGGGCGAGTTAATTTAAGCCAAAATTATGTGTGGTGCAACGAGTGCGTTGCTGAGTCACTGAGGGTTCACCTAAGGTCGTATGATCTTGCCGGAACTTATTTTCGGGCCCTCTACATGCTGGTCCTTAGCCCTTGCAACTAGAATCTGAGTGCTTGGAACCACTCATGCGAGTTCTTCACAAAAATGAGTAAAGAAGTGGTTTGAAGTTCTACGGGAGGTGGGCTCCATTACTAGTCCGCTAGGATGGTCAACAAGGAACTCCTAAGGCTAGATTATGGGTTCTGGGAGTAGGAGACTAATACCTCACTAAAATGAGGTCAACAAGTACTCAATCATTATAACCCCTAGCTTATGACAAACTTAATTCTTGTACTAGAATCTTCTACTCTACCTATATAAATAATTAGCTCTCCAATTATAACTGATATACATGAGAATAAATATGTTAATGCGAATATCTACTATGTTCAATTAATGCTTGGCTTAGTTCAGGTCTTTGCTTATAATCTACTATTGACGTTTCTTCAAGGTAACAGAGCAGATACTTAACAATGTAATTCCTTACCTCTCATTTCCCCCTGCTCTCCTTGAAACTTCAACATCTCATGGATCATTCATTCATCAATCCCATCACGTCCGGTGAACAAAGCTCAAGTGAACCTTACCCAACAGTCCAACGATAATTATCCTACCTGGAGATCAGAGGTCCTAAAATTTTCAGCTGATGGTTATGAAGGCTTCCTCACGGGCAATATCCCCAAACCCTCCAGATACAATACTTCCATTGATGGCATGTCCAAATCAAACTCCAACTACACCATATGGCTTCTCATTGATTAAAATCTAGTAGCCAATTTTTTATGCTATCATCAGCCCGTTACTTCTTCCTATCATTTGTAATCTAGGCAAATCAGCAATATCAGGACAATACTTGAAAAGCCACTTCAATCGACCAATCTACCCAAAGATACTCAGCTAAATAATGAGCTACTCTCTCACCATGAGCAACAATACCATGACACAATATTTGAATAAAAGTAAAACCATCTTTAAAACAATATAGCAACGAGATCACATGATGATCAGGAAGGTATTATCCTATAAATGCTTGATAGATTGCCAAAATCCTATCAAGCTTTCAAAATAGTTATAAACAAACTTCTTCCCCTAAGCCAAAATTATCTCTATTCCTTATTGTACACTGAAGAAATCAACCTCGCCAATGAACTCAGCAAAAAGATTCACTATCCGGACCCAAATGTTGCGCTCTCTGTTCAGCACAACAAACCAACCTCAGAACTAGGGAGAGGGCATGGACATGCAAATTAATATTGTGCCAAAAGAGGAACGCTCAACAAGACCAAACTGAGGATGCAGAACACCTTTCCCCACCGTCAAATTTGTTGAAAATCTAGCCACACATTGCTACTTGTTAGCACTGAACCCATGTCCACCACAAGCCCTCACAACTCAATCAAAACCCAATGCATCCTCTTGGGTTCTAGAAATAGGTTCCTACTCTCATCTCACAGCCAAAATTAAAGACATACAATCTCCCACACCATATGAGCCCCAGTTCAAGTCATATTCCCCTCCATAAATCAGGCGCGCTTATCCTACCCACTCCACAACGAAAGCTTCGATTCTCTAATTTCAAGTCCCCCATATCTCCCATAATCTTTTATCAGCTCAAAAACTGACCGCTGAAAAAAATCTTCACTAGTTTCTTCGATTTCGTAATTTTAAGCTTGCCCGTGATTCAGTTATTCGCCCACCAAAGGGCTAATTGGATCTCAGTTAAAATGTTGAAGTGAAAACAGTGACACTTAACTACTTCTGCCATCACTAAAAAAACATCAGCTATTTATAATATTAAACCTATCATGCAGATCAGATAGTGGTATGTCGGTATCTTTTGTTTCGATCTGCAGTCCCCATCGTAACAAAGAGTCGACAACAGTTAAGGGAACAGTAAAAGATAGAAAGATCTAGCAAATTAAGAACATTCTTTCTCTTTCATTTATATCAATGTGTTAAGTCTTTATCAGTTGATTCAAATATCATGATTACCTGATCGTTCCCCAAGTTCTCGAAAGAGTTCTGAGAGATCTGAGACTGAGAAAGCCCCTGAGAAAATGACTGCTGAGACTGAGATCGGAGTTGCGAAGCCTGATTTCTTCCTAACCCGTATGCATCCACTCCAGAATTCATTGTGCTCACTCTCCTAATAAAAATCGATTAACTACAGCGCCTAGGAGTACAAAACAAGTAGGATCGGCAGAGAAGCAAAAAAGTGACATAAGAATTCGGATCAGAACCTGGAGTGAGGCGGAAGCACTGAGATGGATCTCAGATCGCAGGCCTTGTTGATATTAAACTTCATTAGATCAGAGAAACGACGCGGAAATTTCTTTTCCGAAAACTATCCGTATGATCTCTAGAGCGAATTTCATCCCAGGAACAGAACTAGCTGGCTTCAGTGGAAGTAGAGGGAGTGCTAATAGGCGGGACAAGAGCCGGGAATGCCTCGTATATATAGCGGAAGAATTCAAGCTTAGCACACGAGTTCTATTGCTACATTGGTGCCCAAAATTTATCTGAATTGCAATATCGTCCAGAAGTTTGAGCTTGCATAAACTGTTTAATTTAATTCTTAAAATTTTTTATTTAAAAATTTCATATAACAAATTCATATTTTTCTATTTTATATCCAATTAGAGAGTTTTTAAAATAATATTTGAATATTTCTTATTTAAAAAATTAATACTCGTATTATTTTTTTAACTATAAAACACAGAAAATAATTCAAAAAAATAATACGAGTGATATAGGCATATCTACCACCTAAATTTCATTTTTTACATATATGACATGTTACCCATGCACGAAAAATATGCTTCAGTTTTAAAAGTAAAAAAATTGACCGTTTTTATATGATATGAAATTTTTGGATGATATAAATATAAAAAGTAAAGTTGTAGACATATAAATACATAAGAATTGGCTGGTTTGTATGTAAATATGTCCCGTTGGGGCACTTACATATAGGGGTGTAAGCGAATCGAACACGAACGAACAGAGCTTGCGTTTGTGTTTGGTTCGTTTGAAATTTAGTTTGTTTGAAATAAACTCGTGTTCGAAATTGTTCATGAAATCACTGTTCGTGTTCGTTTCTTAATGAACGAGCCAAAAACGAGCTGTTCACGAACAACGGGCCAGTTTGACGTCCCTAATATTAATATATATAAATAATATATTATATTAATTATATAACCTATATTATATAAATATATAATATCTAAATTAGTATATTACTAATATAGTATATTAATATATTATTATTATTATTATTATTAATTTATTATATATTATAATTTATAAAATTTAATTTTTTAAAATATCATATATTTTTTTAATATAATTATTTTAAATTATTTTACATTTCGAACAATAACAATTCGAACACGAACGAACGCATCACTGTTCGTGTTTGGTTCGTTTAGCTAACCGAACGAAAATAATTTGTTCACGTTCGTCTCGTTTACTTATCGAACGAATCGAACACGAACTCATTGATGAACCGAACACGAACTGTTCGCGAACAACGAGATTTTTTGACAGCCCTACTTACATACATACCACATTTACAAATTTAACACCTAAGTATTTATATTTACATACATGCTAATTAAACATTTACATCACATAAGTACACACCTCGTCCTAATTTTATCATTCCTATTTTGAAAAATTTCTATAGAAATTAAAGAGAAAAAAGCTAATTTTTTCCAAGGTAAATTTACATAAATACCACAAAGTTAGTAAGTTACTATGTGTTCGATATGTACACCCAAAGTTTGATATTTACACTTATAACCTTTCGTGATCATAAATCGATGCATAAAAATGTACATTTCACCTTTAAAATAATATCACAATGATATTTTTGATGTGATATTAAGGATTTGCATTATATGCATGTAAATATGAATATTTAGATGTTAGATGGGTAAATACATAAGAATTGTGTGATATTTCAAACATATATAGCCCATAGAATATTGAGAAATGTATTGAAATGGTCAGTAAAAAAATATAAAATAAATTGCGATTTATACACTTGAAATAGAGAATGCTCTGCACATATGTTTTTAAATTATGCAATTATGTATTGCTTAAGCTTTTATTGACTAACATGAAAAGCATTAGTTAAAAACAATATTTATATTACAAATTGTTGGAGAGTAGAGAGGACAAAAGTTCTGTCCGGACGTCCGCACGGCCAACCACTGGCGGTCACATCGTTCGCCGATGACGTGTATAACAACGCGGCCGCCGGTGATTGACCGTCTGAACTATTTTATTATCATTATTATTATTGTTTAATAAGCTTGCTTACAAGTAATTTAGTTAGGAGCCTGTTTCGATGTTCGAGCTACTTTACATTAGTGCGGATTTTGATTTCAGAATTTTTTATTGAATTCAACTGCACTATTTCTTTTAGGGGGATTTAGATGCATAACACCTAATTCCCATACATTTACATATCTAACAACTAAGTATAATTTTTTTACAATTATTACACCCAAGTCTTTCATATCACATAAAAAAATATTATCATTTTAACATTGAAAATGTAAAGTACAACATTTTATTAGGGTCTCAATTGAGCTCAGTCGAGTAGTCATGGATTAATTTTAGCTTGGCCGAATCATAAATTATTTATGTTCAAATTGAGCTTGAGCGGAGCTTTCACATACGTGTTCATATGTGGCTGGCTTAAAAATTTTTTTGGCATTTTCATACATACTACACAATTGTTATGTATTTACATACCTGACGCCTAAACATTTTTAGTTACATGCACGTCACTTTATCTTTAATATTACATCAAAAGTATCACCATAACCTCTTGTTTGAAAGTTAAATATACATCTTCATGCATAGGTTTATGACATCAAAGTGATATAAGTGCAAATATCCAAACGTTAGGTTTAGGATATTTAAATAAATAAGAATTGTTTGGTATGCATGTAAAATTTCTTAAATATACTTACATTATTTTTATTAATTAATTAGGCAAAACATTTGAATTAGAACTTCAATTTATTTATAAAGTTACCATTTAAATTTTATGTAAACAATATATTATTAAAGTAGAGAACAAGTTACTTGTTGAAAAACAAACAAGTGTGTTCATTAACATTAATAAACGAGTCGGAATATATTCAAATTTGACTAATTTAAACTTTTGGTTTATTTTCTAATTTGAATAAACATGATCAAGTATTGATCTGTCCATGATAGTTGCAATTGTTTGAAGAAAGAACTGAAAAACTGTTTCTAGAGAGGCTGTTGCAAGAAAGCTGCTATTAGTGAAGCAATATGCCTATTTGGAATATTAATCACTTGTTGTACTTCGGTCGTTTTGAGAAAAAAAGATATTAAGGTCATTATGTACATGTGCTAGTTGTATGTTAACTGTTTTATAATGAATTCAATACCAAAAATAAATTTCAAAGGTTGACGGAAAGTCAGAAATCCATCATATTACATTAAAAGTTACATATCACTTAACAATGAATAACATGAAAATTAAAACTACAATAGTAATAAATAATGTTATCATAATATTAATCTTGGTATCCAAAGGATCAAATCTCTTGAGATTTTTTTTTTTCAAAACAACTCTTCACACATTGTCACTATCTGAAGTAGACTCCTCATAGTCAACTCATCTAAAAATGTTATAATCATCTAATGATCTATTTTCGAGACACCTATAAAATTCTCATATAGCTGGCTTCCTAATGTGACGTAACCACACAACATTGCAAATCACAGTTGCAAGATGTAATATAAGTCCTTGAATACATATTTTTTAATAATACAAGGTTTAGTAAACCCAACTTAACTTTTAATCATAAAACCAGCATTGCAAATTATAGTTTAAAAAAAAAACACAGACCATAATGTACATTTCAGCACACAACTCAAATCACACAATTGTATCAACAAAAAACACATAGTATCAACTAAAAAAAGCCAATACCAGCCAAAATTAAGTGGGAATCTGTTCGTATCATAAATGTAAAGCAAATACTTACACAAAGCATTTATAATGAGTTCTCTATGCTATTTCATCTCCTCAACTCCTTCACCATCCTGTGTCTGAGATTCTATTGTATCGAGTAATTTCGAGCATTGTCGTCCTATTTGATACTCAAATGTTTCAGGTGGGACATATGATCGATCATCATCTAAAATATTGAATTCGACATCATGATATGAAGGATGGAGTCAGGTGAAAATCTGTAATGTCATCGTAGCCACAATTATTTTAAAGTGCTTTTTGAATGAGTAAATAGGCATGTCTTGTAGAATAACTAGTTATTCATCCAGACTGCAAATGCTAGCTCAAAACTATTGGCTCAACTTAAAAGTTCAACATTGGTGCCCTCACAGGAATTAGAGACATATCTTCGATCTAGACGAGAAAGTTTCAAGTCATAAATAGAGTTGTACATGTGTGGAAAACAGATTAAGCAAATTTGAATAAACCTCATCAAAATGGCTCTCAAGAGGCAGCGAAGAGATGACTTCGTTGCAACATAGCCCCAAACCAAAAAACAGTAAACCCTCTTTTGCAGATTACGGGATAACTTATCACCCATTGCCAAATGAGGGTACAAATAAAGAATAAATCCAAGGATCAATGTGATAAATAATCATAGGCAACAACAATTGATAATCAATCATAATAAAGCTGATCAACACCATAGGCAGCTACACGTAAGCCAAAAAGAACCAATCATTGCACTTGTTTCATTGGAGCACACGATTTTCATGTATTTACATATATCAAACTTAAACAATCATATTTTAACACAGCTATCACATATTTAGGTTTATGATACCAATGCACCATAAAAATCAAACTTTGGATGTTGGATGTGTTACTAGATAACACTTATGAGGCATGTATTTAAATTTTCATGTTCTTTCAAACCACCACACTCGTGGACAAATTACTCTATCAGAGACATTAAGCATTGAAGCTACCGCACCACCGAAAAACTCTAGAATATCAAACATTCAAATCACAATATCACCAAAATTTGCACAGGCAAAAATATGCAGTATTAAAACCATGATATCATTAAAGTACCCTCCAATAGTAAAAATATGGAAACCAAGATCGTCATCAACCATTCAAAACACCACAAATAATCAAGGCATGCATACTATTCACCTATAGACAATAGTAGATGGTAATATGTTAAGACATGCATTAGCTCAGAAACACCCCCCTCCCGCCAAACTTTTAATTTTACGATGACAATCAAATACCACAACATCGATTGAAAACTTCCCAAATAACGACAATTGAATATCTCAACATCGACAGAAAACATCCCAAACGAGGGTAACCACAACAAATCATAACAAGAAGCGACCATTTTTTAGTCCTCCATCGCTGAGCGGAGAAAACGAAGAAGAAATATCATTCAATTCATGTTCACAAAAGTTTACCTAACCCTCTGCAATTGATGCAAAAGAAAATGAAGAACACCTCAAAAAAAAAAAAAAGAATCAAGAGCTACGTAGCCAACAATCGAGGATAAGCAAAATGGAAGGCAGACCTCCTCTATCGCCCAGAGGAGAAAATGAAAGAATGCTAGAAGAGATTAAAACGCAGAACAAAGAGAAGGAAACACTTGACAACAAGCAACCTAAGCCCAAGGGGTTCGAAATTAGAAAGGAAAAAGTGGTTTCAGCTTGCAGCCTGTGGTAGATCTTCAGAGATCACAAATACTTATCGTGATCTCAGCATAATACTTTGATGGATCTCGAGTATGAGATTATATATATAGTGGAGGTGATCGATAAAAAACACATCTCTGATTTCATTCACTAGCTCTTTATATGATACTAAACAAGGAATGCAACTGGTATATTTATTGGCAAAATATAAACTTCTCTAATGTTTGTGGCTGGTAAGCAAGTCTTATGCTCAACTCTTTATTGGTAATGTTGATGTGTTTGTTGCTTCTTACAGAGAATTATAAGTTTTGTTAACTTGAAGTTTCCACGATACTTATTCAACCAAGATTGATGATATTGTCGCAAAGTCTCTAATAACTTACAAATGTTGACTTGAAATTTTAAAATGATGCATTCTACTGCATTTATATTACTAGTGAATATTTTGACTAATATCTTTGGTAGCTTTAATTTGAGTGTATATCAAAGTAATTCCTCTCTGAGATCTTAAGAGTAGTTATGACAACAATATGCTTCAAATTTTTAACATTTCATTTTCAAACCAAGGAACAAACTGTCAAACAGCCTGAAAACTTTTAATGGCTCTAGCGAATTGTCTCAAAATTTGTAATGCTTTTAGCGGAAGAAGTCGTAAAAACCACTTTAGTGGATGTTATAAAGAATAATCAACACTTGTGATCATAGATAAATAATGGTTGTTCTACTTAACCCGACTAGAATAAGAAACCTCCTACTTGATTTAATGTTTCTCGTAATTAATTAGACATTATCTTGTTCTTTTATGCATTTGCAATTAATCCATTTATTTTATTGGATTTTTTGTAATTTTTTCCGAACCTGTATTGGACTGGTTTTATGTAATGGGGGGGAAAGGAACATATGAAAAGAAATAAACTTGTATCTCCTGTTCTATCTCACTTCCCGTTCCCCTTCTCTATTCTTTATATTTTATGGATTAACCCATGAATCGGTGCTTTCATTCCAAGTTCACATCCTCCGTGTTTTTTTTCTCCAATGCAGGGTGTTTGGCGGTAGGAAGATCTTAGCATTACTAGAATTTAGTAAATTCGGATTTATTAAATTCACATCCTTGCTGAATTTATTAAATTCAAATTTAACATAAATCAGAGCAAAAAATTGGACTTTAAATCCAAAAGTTTATAATTCCATATAAGTTGGGTTATTTTTATGTATGGTTACATTTAATAAATAAAACCAACAAACCCCCCTGGAACCGATCTTCCCGCTGCATCCATAGTTTTTTTATCCACAACCCGTTGTCATCGTCCTTCCTTAGGTACACTGAAACCTCTATTTCTCCACAATGACCTCCACTCTCCCTCAAGATCCTTTGCTTATCTCTCCCATTCGCCCCGTCCAAGAACCCTCTCGGTCCACGATCTCCTCTTACGGTCCATCGCCTCTGCAATGTCCAACTACATTATTGTATCCAGCTTGTCTTCTAGCTCAACATTCCTTCACCATGCAAGGCAAACACAGCCATCAACAATTCTTTCCTACACTACTCAACCCCCTCAATCATCCCGATTTTCCAGACAAATTTGTTACAATTGGGCAGCACAACCTCACTTGATTTATTTTCACACGACTGATCCAACCACTTGCCAACATCAGCCATTGAATCTTGGTCTATCTCTGTCAATGCGTGGAACCCTACCACATTTTCTTCAAGATCCTACTACTTCCATGTTAGTCATGATCTTGATGTCTGCTTCGATCCATCCATCTCTTTATGGCAAAGGGTACTCATTCCGCGATGCAAACATTAGTCGATCCTTTCTAGGCTTACTCACCACGATGAGCAATGCTTGTCCATTGGAGAATTGTCGCAACAATAATATCAAGTTAGCCAAATTAGATGGACATCAAGATTAAGAACTTCACGGCACTTCTGCTAGGCCTTTGAGGTACCCAAGTTCCTTCCTCTTCTAATTCTAGAAAATTTTGGTCTGAACCCTTTTCATTCGGTTAAATTAGAGATTCCAAAATGCTCTTGCGGGAATCCAGTATCCACTGGATTCGTAAAGTTAAATAGTTTTGTAGATACCATAAGCATTCTGATCCTAAAAAATAATCCTTTTTTTATCCTTTCATTTAATCGGACCCCTTAAAGAATGGTTGTTGGATTGAAAGCATCCAAGGTGTACATACTTTGTCTAAATTCTTGCAACTTCTTCGTTCCTGTTTTGGTCCCTTACAATATCGAGATCATGGGGCAAATTAACAAAAATAATGCAATATTCTTCAGTTCAAGATTATCAAAAAAAAAAAAAAAAAAAAATATCTAATCTAACTTCGGACATTCTTAATCTTGCTTTGAATCAAGCCTTAAGCCAGAAATTTGAATGGAGGTCCGAATCCATCGACCTTCTTCTCTCTCCCAAGTTATGGTCCTTATGGACATGGAGAAATCACCAATTTTCACTCATTTTCACACCATCCCCTTCTCCATGAAAAAAAATATTGTTAGCATCCTTCAAAGGTCGTTGTTTCACCATTACCTCTCTCCGAATCCTCTTCACCAGTTGAAAGACTAGCTATGGTGAAAATGGAGGAGAAAAGAGATAAACGTATACGCTATAGCTGTGATGAACATTATCATCGAAACATTGACTTTAATAATAACCAAAGAAGCAGATTCTTTATGCGATGCTTCACAATTTTCTATTTTACCTACTTCTGACCTTAATGTAGTTGACAAGGATGAACTAACTTCCATTAGTTATAATGCTTAAGTCGGACAACACTCAACAACCAATATTCATCTTATGGGATTCTTGCTGTTGAGAAATGTGGGCGAAAAAAAATAGTAATCAACACAAATCTAGAAGAACACACAGAGATTTACGAGGTTTGGCAAAGATGTCAAATTCAGAAGAACACATAGAGATTTACGAGGGTTCGGCAAAGATACCTACATCTTCGGGAGAAGAGCGGCGACTTCCTTTTTAATATTTAGAAAAAAGTACAGAATACAAGATTTAGCTCCCGGAGTCTCAGAAACTCACCTAGGGTTACAAACAGGGCATATATATAACCATATAGTACAATATGTAATTACTTAAATTACCTCTGAACCAAACCGCAGAGTGTTACCCCCGCACCTCTAACCCACATAATGAAACTCCCCCGATTGGGCAGATTCTTCCGCTTCACTCCCCTCGTGGGCTCCGCTCCGCTCCAGCATCTATTTCATTTATGGTATATGAGTCATACCTAACAAATCTCCACCGTAGCGAATATCCAGTCCCTTTAAAAGAAATGCATATACCCAACAAATCCCCACCTTGGCGAATATACAGCCCTTTAGAAAAAATATATCATAGAGTTTATTATGCACCAATGTGGGTTGGGTCACACGCTTCCACTGTGCCCTCACTGATCCCCCCCAACCCACTAAATTTTAAGAGATACAACTCTTCAATTTCAAGAACCATCTCTTCAATCCAAGAGACTCCAAATTCTGATATTATGAGTCATACCTAACAAATTTCCATTTTGGCAAATATCCAACCCTTTAGGGGAAATGCATATACCCAACAAATATCCACCTTGGCGAAAATCCAGCCCCTTAGGAGAAATATATCATGGGATTTCTCATGCACCAATCTTGTAATCCGCTAATTACGATTCCTTAATTAAGTTTCTCTTAATTAAGTTTTCAAGAAAAAATGACTTTCTCTTAATTAACTTTTCAAGAAAAAAGAATTTCCCTTAATTAAGTTTCCAAGAAAAAAGAATTTCCCTTAATTAAGTTTCCAAGTAAAAAAACTCTTAATTAAGTTTTCAAGAAAAAAAAACTTTCCCTTAATTAAGTTTAAAAAAAAAGACTTTCTCATAATTAAGTTTCCAAAAAAAAAAGATTTTCCCTTAATTAAGTTTCTCATAAGTTCTTTTCCTTAAACTTCCAAAAAAAGCTCTGCCTCCGCTTTTCTTCTTAAAAAAGTTTTGTTTCCGCTTTCCTTCCAGAAAAACTCTGCCTCTGTTTTCCTTCCAGAAATAAATCTTTCATTTACCAAGTGCAAAAGCAGATTCTCTTTCTTTGTCTTTCCTGAGTCCTGGAATATCTACGCGCTAAATTTCTTTCTTAGTGAACTTTCTTTTTCCGCATGTATTTTTTTCCCGCGTCCGCCCTTCCAATACTGCTCCTCCGCCGCTCGAACACCTCCATCTTTCGCACCAAACCGTTGTCTTGCCACCGGTCCCTAAGACTGGCTCGCCGATCGCGACTTCTTGTTGGCCGACGATCGCGACTTCTCCTGTCGCGATCCTTCTCTTGTGAAATACTGTCGGTCCCTAAAATTGGCTCGCCGATCGCGACTTCTTGCTGGCCGACGATCGCGACTTCTTGCTGGCCGACGATCGCGACTTCTTGATGGCCGACGATCGCGACTTCTCCTGTCGTGATCATTCTCTACGTGAAATATTGCATCGCAATCCTCCGCTCGAACTGCTTGAACTGAAGTGTCGTAAATCCTCTCTCTGATACCTTAACCGAACACAAATCGGAGAATCTTTCTCCATACTTCCTGCGCTGCCAAAATTTTTCTTCCCTGCCCTAAAATCTTTCTCTGATACCACTTGTTGAGAAATTTAGAAGAAGAAAAATAGTAATCGACACAAATTCAGAAGAACACACAGAGATTTACAAGATTCGACAAAGATGCCTACATCCTCGGGAGCAAAGTAACGACATCCTTTTTAATACTCAGAAAAGAGTACAAAAAACAAAATTCAACTCTCAGTCTCAGAGACTCGCCTAGAGTTACAAACAAGACAAATATATAACCTTATAGTACAATATGTAACTACTTAAATTACCCCTGAACCAAACCGTTGGGTGTTACCCCCGCACCCCCAACCCACATAATGAAACTCCCCCGGTTGGACAGATCCTTCCGCTCCGCTCCACTCGTGGGCTCCGCTACGCTCCAACATCTGTCCCATTTGTGGTAAATGACTCATACCTAACACTTGCCTAAAACTCACATTCAAATTCTTGTTGACAGTGGCTCTATACATAGTTTCATACAAGAACGACCTTTTCACATTGGGTTACTGGCGCGGCGTTGGTATTGGGTATTTAGTGGTTAGAAGACTCGGTTGATGTTTTAACTAATTATAAAAGACTCATTATGAAATTTACATGTACTTGCCAACCTATACAATTGCAAGGCACCTTCAACTTTCGATCGACTGTATTCAAATTCATCAGTTTAAAAAACTGCAGGCTACCGATAGTGTTGCATCATGTTTTTAAATTTTCTTTGTATTCCGGATGCAAATTCTTCTTCATATAAATATGATTCTATTACACCATCTTAACAACATTTGCTAGTTTTTTTATTGTTTATTTCAAATAACCACCAAGCTCCCTCCTTACAGAGATGACGATCATCATATACATACCATTCCCAATTCATCCGGAATCATCTGGTTCGTCTTTTTTTCATCTCCAGTGTTTTAGTTAAAAAGAAAGATAATAGTTGGTATTTCCGTGTCTACGTTGTTCACAAAATCAAATTATGATCTCAAACAGATCTTCGATTCCGACAGCCGATGAGCTTCTCAATGAACTACATGGGGTCTCTATTTTTTAAAACTTAATCTGCATTCAGGATATCATCAAAATTCAATGGCTAAATATGATTGTTATAAGACAGCATTTTGCGCTCTTGAGGTTCATTATGAACTCCTTATTATGCCATTTAGCTTATCAATTGCTCCAACTACATTTCAAAATATCATGATTATTTTTAAAATCATGCATTTGTAAATTTATAATTATTTTCTTTGATGATATTGTTATCAACAGTAAAACACATGATGATCACCTTCATCATCTCGCTATAATTCTTCAACTTCTCAAATATAATTCATTCTTTTTAAAAAAATCTAAATGTACTTCTGGTTTCCATTCTGTTGATTATTTTGAACATATTGACAGTAAAAACAGTGTTTCTCCTGACATTTATATAACAGATGCAATGATTAATTAGCCTATTCCTACTATGTATTAAACAATTTCATGGATTTTTGGGCTTGGATGGTTACTAGTGTTGTTTTGTTTGTAATTTTGCCACTTTTGCCTCCCTACTTACATTATTGCTTAAAAAATACAATTTTCATTGGACTATTAATGTCACCATTTCTCTAATACCTTAAAAATAGCTCTCCATCAAATCTGCGAGTTCTAGAACTTACAAAATTTCCAAACCTTTCATTATTGAAACTGATGCATCTATAGCACGTATTGGAGCAATTTTGACTTGGGAAAAGATACATATTGACTTTTATCAGGAGAAAAACTCAATTCTCGTATGCAACGGGCTTCTGCTTATGTTTGTTTTATTCGCGATTATTTAATCAATTGTTATACGACGTCAATATCTTTTAAGAAATAAGTTTACCATTAATATAGATCAAAAAATCATTAGGGAAATGATGAACCAAGTTATTCAAACTTTTCAGCAACAATGTTTCCTTATGAAATTAATTAGCTTTGATTACTCTATTGAGTATAATCCCAGAACCTCAAATGAAGAAGTTGATGCGCTTTCACGTATGCATGATAATGCATCTTCTGTGTTACTTTTATATCATTCACAGTACTTGTCTCATTGATATTCAACAAGCTATTGCCTCTGATTCAGCACTATCTTCCCTAATCAATAAAATTACTGTGCACATTGATCACTTTCCCCATTGTTCTTATAAAGATGATTTTTTTAAGGGCAAAATTATGGTTTCCCAACACTAAAACTTGACTACTTTATTGCATGTTTTTCATTTTAGCACAATTGGGGGCGATGGAGGAGTAAATTAAACACTTCGCCTCATACAAAAAACATTTTTTGACTTACAAAACAATCTGATGTGCAAGAATTTGTTAAAACATGTCCAACTTGCTAACTTACAAAATATCAAATCGTAACCAGGCTGGATTACCTCAACCACTTCATATTCCATCCGTTGTTTGGGAAGATCTTTCTATGTTTTTTATCACAGGGTTAGCTAATTCCGGTGTTAAAATTGTTATAACGGTGATTGTGGAGAGACTTACTAAATATACTCATTTTTTCCCTTTCATTTCACTGCTTTTGAAGTGGCAACTCTTTTATGATAGATATTTGTAAACTCCACGGTATTCCTCATTCTATTGTATCTAATGGAGATCAAATTTTCATTTTTGGCTACTTCAACCTTGAGGGCAAGGTCTTTTTTT
The DNA here is from genome assembly GCA_003013225.1 of Phalaenopsis aphrodite. Lineage (NCBI taxonomy): Eukaryota > Viridiplantae > Streptophyta > Magnoliopsida > Asparagales > Orchidaceae > Phalaenopsis > Phalaenopsis aphrodite. The sequence continues at coordinate 722,666 of NEWO01000190.1, read as the reverse complement.
ATGATGGAGTTGATACAAAAAATAAATAATGTCTGTTCTACTCGACCAAGTAGGAACAAGAAACCTCCTAGTTGGTTTAATGATTGTTTTAAATAATCAGGCATTATCATTTTATTTTAAGTAATTGCAATTAAGTCATTTATTTCCTTGGGCTTTTTGTAAAATTTTCCAAACTTTTATTGGGTTCGGTTTATAAACGCATGTAATTGGAGGAAAATGAACATATGAAAAGATACAAAATTTCTATTTTTTGGTATGTTTGAGAGCAATTCTCCTTGAAACATTTTTTATGAGCAGAAAAAAAGTTCCAAAATCAAATAAAGGAGATGCATGTTCAACAATCAGCTTAATTTGTCCTCTACTTGATACAAGTGAATAAGAAAAACAGGAAAGTTGTCCTACAATTGTTAAACAATATCTCAGCTGCTGACCATAACATCCAAATGTAATCATTGAAGAGGCATGATTTCTGCATTTATCAAGCAGGAATTTTTCCATCCTGACTTCACTTCCCTCTAATTCAAAACAATACAATTACTTGTTCAAAACAACTCAAGTTCTAAATTATTACATACGAAAAGCAGGAAAATTCATGAAGAAAACAAGAAACGACGAGAGAATCAAATTCTCTCCCTCCCTCCATCATAACCCTAATTAAAAAAGAAAAAGAAAAAAAATCAGAACTTACACCTCATTTCTCCTTATCGCCGTAGTGTCTTTTAAGTGCCCTCGGCAAGTACACCGGCAGAAGAAATCCAAAGAGATTAAAAGCCCAGAATACAAAATTAGCCACCGCCAATCCTTTACCGACCAACAACCTCAGCGCCGACCACTGTTCACCGCCGGCAATCGCTTCCTTGTTCAACTCAACCATCACCCAATCGATGAGCGTAAACATCCTCAACGCGTTGAAGGAAATCGGCACGAAAGCCCTGATCGGCAGCGAGAAATGATGCGAGAACGTCACACCTTCCATGAATACCTGGCTCGCAAGCAGAAACACGTGCGGCACAGCGGCCTTAATTCCCTCCTTGTCTCCCTCCATTATGCCCTCAAAGATGTAGGCGATCGGAAGGAGAAGACCGAGGAGAGCTCCGATGGCGACATAAACGGCTAGAAGACGGTTGCCTGCTCCGAATACAGGGGGTTCGACGGATTGAGAGGGGCGGAGAGGGGGGAAGGCATAGCGTGAGAGGAAGATGATGTAGGGCAAGGATGAAAATACAATGAAGATGTCACCGGCTGCGACCATGCCGGAGGCGGCCAGGACTATGGAGACTGCGAGGGTGTTGAGCTGCCGTAAAGAGAGGAAGCGGTGGTGCGGGTGGTGTTCCGGGATAGCGATTGTGTCGCCGCCGCTGCCCTCGGAAGGGACGGCGATGTCGTTGGTAGTCGGCCCAATTCCACCAGACATTGATTTGGTTTTCAATTAGGGTTTGTGTATTTCAAATTAGGGTTTGTTGAGCTTTCTTGAGATGGAAGAGGACGAAGAAGGAAAGTAGTCGCAGTGAAGAAGAGAGAAAGGAAGAAATGGGTTGCGAAGGACATGTGGCGGGTGAGGTGGGTTACGTGGCGATGAAAGGTTGAAAGTGTGACACGTGTTGTGCAGTGTTGCAAAAAGGGTTAATTTAGTAATATATATATACAAGTATATTTACTATAATAATTATTTAATCTTAATCGTTGATGATTTAATTACCAAATTTAATTTATTTTATAATTAACTTTAATTATACAAATCATTAATTACTAATTTACTAAGCTAACTACATCTTATTTATAATTGTAATAAATAACAAATAATTAATTAGTAGTTTAGTAAATTAATTAAATAATAATTTTTATTTAATCAACTGAAAAGAGTTTCATTACTAAATTTGTTAATTAAGTACTTCATCACAAATATTAGCAATTACTCAATTAATAGCTATTTAAAAATATATATATTAAAAAATTTTAATAATAACAATTTTTAAGGGAATTTACATATACCACCCAATTCATATGTACTTGCAAATATCTAACATTTAAACTTTGTGTTTTACATTTATACAACCAGAAATTTTACTATTTAAACATATTTAAAAGAAAAGAAATACAAATTTTCATGTACAAATGAGATGCATATAAGTAAAAGTTGAAATTTAGTTATTAGATCTTTTATTTTTTTTCTTAAAAAGACTTGCATAGCAAAAAACTAAAGTAGAAAAAAGGGTAAAATTTTTGAAAATTAGACAAACTTACAAAGAGATTAGAATAGTTGAAAAATTGATCCCAAGAACAACACAATACACCCAGACCCCATGACATGCCTAGACTGCTTAAGGAATTTGACAACCCAACGATAGATGAAATTCACTTAAATATCAGCACTTTGACTTTGAAATCAAAATTTTCAAACTTGAAATTGTTATCATTTAGATTATACAGAATAATCAATTTGAGTAGACGTCCACGGAAGATCCTAACTTTCATTTAGCGAGCTTCCTTGAATTATGTGTCACATTTCGCTATAATGGTGTCTCCAACAATGTTGTTAGACATAAGATTTTCCTTTCTCACTGAAGAATAAAGCTAAAATGTGACTAAATTTCTAGCTCTAGGGCATATCGCCACATTGATCGATTTTTCTAAGAGATTTTTAGCAAAATATTTTTCACCATCCAAAATGGCAAAATTTAGCAATAACATCGCTTCATTTTGTCAACTTGATGAGGAATCAATTCATGAAGCCCGAGAAAGGTTTAAGGAACTTCTTTAAAAATTTTCCTACCACGTCTTATCAAACAAGTTAATAATTTAAACCTACTATAATAGGTTGGTAGGATCTCTTAAGTCCATCATAGATGCAACAGCAGGAGGATCTTTTATGTTAAAGCCATATGAGGAGGGCATATACACTGATTGAAGAGATGACAACAAATAATATTCATTAGCCATTAGATAAAGTTAACCCAAGAAAGATAGTCAGTGTACATGAAACAAATGTATTATCCATTTTTATATTTCAAGTAGTTGTTATCTCTAGAAAGTTAAATCACCTAAGATTGAATTCATTACCATGAAACCTATATCACACAATTTTCATATATTTACATATCTGACACCAAAATTTTCATATTTACACACATGCGACTACTTGCACCTCAGCAGAAACACCTTATGAAAATATTGAGTTTCTATTTAAAATATTTTTCAAAAAATATTTACTGATCATTTTGAATTTAATCTTTTAATTGATTAAGCTATAAACCCCTATACATGCATTAACGTATGCAGCGACATGCATTAGAAAAAAAACAACTCTTTCATTTGTTTTCGGAAAGCCCACATATCATACATCCTAGATATTACATTAAAAAAAAAAGGTATTCTTATGATGATCCAGCGTTGAAATAAGTTGATAAGACTTCATCCTATTTAGACAATCTTAGTTCTTTGAATACAAAGAGATAAAGAAGTCATTGCGATTGTCGGAAAGACTAAGCCCACTAAAAGATCCAAAATAGAGGAAAAGTTCAAATCTATCATAGAATGGGTAACTCTATTTAATATTTGCACCTATTAGAAACTCTAATTATAAAAATATCATCCAATAGATCTATTTGTTGATCTTAATCTATTAAAAAGAAATTTTAAAGAATATGAAGATAATATTAATATGAAGTAGTTAATAAACAATAACTAATGGAGAACTATATGAAGTATACATATTCCTCTTTCACAAAAATATGTTTGAGAATCCCCTTTAATAAATTGGATTTTTCTTCTCTCATCCTTAGCTTTATCAACTTTGTATATTATCTTTTTAAACAAAAAATGGTGCTTTAAAAGGTCAAGATAGAATGGAGTTTCTTATGAGTTTTCAATTTTAATCAATCTTATCCAACAAACTGTGATTCTTAGTGAAAAATGGAGGTTTTGAAGTCATCGCAGAAAGCATTGTTGTAGCGTGTATGGGTTACATTGTTACAACATCATCTGGGTGTATTGTTGCATGGTATTTGAGATGCATTGTTACACGATGTATTGGATGACGTATTGCTCCACCAGATGTTTCAATGTTCCACAACGTTAACTGTGATTCCATAATGCATGTTATGGTTTTAAAAGTGACTTTGCTGCAATGAGTAGGTGATAGTCGACGGTGGTAGACAGTGCCCGACATGTGATAATCGACGTTGGTCGGCGACTACAGTAGCGGACGGAATTCTCTGAATCTTTAGTGCGAAAAAATGCTGATCTTCAGCTCATTCTTTTCCATACTCTGGTTTTTTTTCTGGCTCTAAATCTAAGTCCATATCCCCTCTTGAGTGGGAGGGTGGGGGGTGGGGCTTAGGTTGCAAATAAAAAAAAAATTAATACCATTTGGAGATTTCGTCTATCAGACGGTGTTCTGTGGGTATTTAAGTGTCTTAATGATGTCAGAACTTAATGATTTTGGCTTGTTGGATTTGTCTCGACGAGACACTTAAATTATCTATAAGCTTGTTAGATTTGAAGCCTATTTAACCTTTCAAGTACGCACTCAAAGCTTCCAATTGTGTTTTAACATCTTGATTTTAGTTTGATTTGACTCAAATTTGACCAACTTTAATATCATTGGGTCTGCTTCATCGACCATGTTACTTTGACAGCATGTTTTCTGAAATCAGAGTTCGAGATGATTTTTAATCGAAGATTGAACATTTCTTGCTTAAAAAACTGCCTTGAGAATCATGTTACGTCTCGAGATTCATGCTAGATGATGAAAATTTACTGATGCTGTATCAATATTTACATAAATCAAAATTTTAATATCATTTTTCTAATCCTTATATGTTCATTATTTAAATAATTCAAGTGAAAATAAGTCGAATACGATCAATCAAAAGTTTTGCCTTCTAGTCTTCCCGTTTATAAATAGAGCTCAAAAAAATTATTTATGTTCGACCTCTCTCTTCAACCTATTTGAAGAGCCAAACACAAAATTGTTCCCAAAGGAATAACTGTTTTTTGGCAGCCCTCCCCTTGGATGAAAGACAAGTTCTCAACTCTTCACTCACACTAAGAGGACTTGCAAAAATATTTTATTCTTCACCTTCACATTGAAAAAGGCTTCTCTAACACACTTTTTCTCACATTTACTAAAACAGTTCGCCTCTTTACATTAAGGCAAAAATAAATAAATAAAAATATGGAAGAGATACAGACAGAAAGGATGATTTAAGGAAGCTTTTTAGTAGGGACAATGTTTATATGAAAGTACTTTTTAAAATTTTTATGAGGAATAAAAAATATATTTGGCTTTTAGTGAATTAGCTTTAAATTCGTCTTTCATGGAGAAAAAAACATATCCCTATATATTACGGCTGAGGGATCTAAGTGTTACCTCAAAAGTTAGAAAAAAACATTACATCAGTATTCCGCACGTAGAGCTACATGCAGAGTCCAATGAAATTACGTTACAAAGATGATCAGCCCAGTAACACAAAGAAATATTCCCCTCGTGTTATTCATGTGTTATTGTATGTTATTCAAGTGTTATTGTGTGTTATTCAATATTATTGATGTGTTATTGTGTGATTTTAACAAATGGAATATTCCCAGAACACAATAACACTTGAAGAACATACAATAACACCTGAATAACACACAATAACACTTGAATAATACGAGGAGAATATTCTCTAAAATCTAATTTACTATGGGGCTATTTCATCGATTGAAAAGCCAGAGTGCATGTGTTTTGCCTTCTCCTTGTTTGTTGGATCGTAAAGGAATCCAAGGCATCTTTTTAATGTGTTTCAAATATGGGATTTGGATCTTTCTCCATGAGTTTGAGTTGCCCAAACCAGACGAATTTCAGATATGAAGAGGAGCTGTCCGACACAGTTGTCACCGGCGCAACACTGCTGACAGCCAACATTTGCCATTGGTCGGCCACCAGCTGTTGCTTCCGGCCCCAACTCAAGCCACCGTCTCCGCCGGCTGAAAAATCCGGCCACTGCCGAGCTCCACTTCTGGCAACCGTGTCGCCGGCTGCCACAATGCGCCGGTCAGCCACCACCTCTAGCCATGCCGCCGTCGACAGTTACCTCTGCCACTCTGCTGGCAAAAACCACCTCTCCAACAAGTTATTTTTTTTATTTAAACACAATATTACACAAGCTTACATTTTCAAATACTAATTAAACATTTATTTTTGTTAACTTTTTTTAATGCTTATAAAATATAAGTTTTATTTTAGGTGAGGGTTAGAAGAATAAAAAAATAATCCATGTGGAGTGACGGATTTACATCCACGGTTCGGATAAGCACATGTAAAAAAGAAAAGAAAAAAAAAACGCCCGCGACGATAAAAATAAGTATTGTCTATCTAATCAGCATCATTAAGAGGCAGTTTAGAGGCGTGGTTTACCAACGACACGTCCTCAAACCGCGGTTAATGTTCTTTTGTTTCGGCGTTTACTCAGCTGCAGGGAGTGTTTTTAATGAAACGTGAGGGCCGCGGGTTCGACCCTACAGTCAGTTGAGGCCCGTACTTCTTTGTTTTAGTTGTCGAAGTTGTCATTGCCTTTCAACTCCGCTTTCTCCTCTTCTACCCTAATCGTCCCACGGAGTGCTCCCACATTTCTTCCAACCTCAGAGCTTTTTCCTAACGGACCTGCTCTCGCATTTTTCTGCTTTAACCCTCCTTCTCTCTCATTATTTCGATACTTTTGCGCTTCTTCCTACGATATTCTATATCCCTTAAACCCGCATCTCCTGCCTTCGAGAGTTTGGTTGTTGGTTTTTCTGAGAGTCGCAAAAATTTGTTAGTACCTAGTTATTTCGTGCATTTAATTTATGTTTCTATTCTTAATATGTGAGGGTTTTAATTGCTGGTGATGGTGGTTTTGGCTTCTGTTCGTTTGTTTCCTTATTTTGAGATGCAGAAGAAGAGCTATTAGTTTCGGCCTCAGACTCTACTGCTAATAGTGATCGGGGTTTGATGGTATCCCTGGAGGACAGTCTATCTCGTGACACATGTCATCTTGATTTTAAAATTAATATTATCTTAATTATAATTATAATTTTAGTAATCTTTTTTCTTTTTTTATCAGTCGTAATACTCACCGTTAAGTGTGGACAATTTCATCTTTTTTCTTTATTGTTTTGTATTAGTTTTTTTCTTATGCAGTATCAAATATATAGCTAAGACAGTTCTGTTACAAAAAAAAAACATTACTTAATAGGGGCAGAATGATCATTTATTCACAAACAACTGCAAATCAGTTGTTTTCAAGCAGCTTCCCTAAATAGCTAATCAGTTTATCCGGATCAGCAGCTTATTAGGATCAGCAGCTTATCAGGATAAACTGCATATTAGCAGATTATTCAATAAGCTGCAGCTGCCCCAACATACCCTAAATTATTGCCCCCCTAAATCTGTGACATTAAACACCCCCTAAGTTATTGTTGTATAAGGTGATAGTTAACGTCTGATTGTCATTTAATCATCTTTATTCAGCTATAATTGTTTGACTTTTGTCACCTAATCAATATCATTAGATCATTAATTGGCTATTATCACCTTATAAAGCTATAACAATCTCTACTATTAGCTCACAATATCAAATTATTGGGATGTAAATCTTATATTTCAACTAGATTTTAGATCAATTTGAAATCAAAACCACATTGAGGAATATGATTGCATTGATTCAAGAAAATCAAAACAAAATGATTGAAAGGAAGCACAATAAATAACAACCCAAAAAAACATAATAAGATTTAACATGAATAACCTAAGAACAAGAAAATATCATAGAGCCACACCGCCAAAAATTTAAGTGTACGAGATTTAAGTGCTTGACGAAGCAGCAATGGTTTTCCTAACACTTCATGTACCCACTATGAGACATGAACCTGTCAAATTTATGTATCACTATCTCGGTACTTGTTTCAAGCCATAAAAGCTTTTCCTAAACCTACAGACCAAAACTTCTTTCCTTGGAACCTTATAACCATACGATTGCACTGTATACAATTTCTCCTACAAATCTACATGTTAGAAAGTTATTTTTGCATTCATCTCCTTCGGATGAAGATCTTCCTATGCTTCAAAACTCAACATAACCCCAATGGTTGTCATCTTCACCACTGGAGAAAAATTTTTTGTGTAGTCCACCTCTTTCTTCACAACATGCATTGCCTTGTAATGAGTCTAAATCCTTTTTCAGCATGTAGACTCACTTGTTGTGTAGTGCTCTTTTATGATTTGTAAATACTGTCAAATCTTAGGTCTGATTTGACTCAAAAGACTGCAATGCTTCATTCATGACAAGCTTTTACTCCTTTAAATCTTCAACTTGAGTGTACTTCTCAAAGCACTCTGGTTCAACAATATCATTTAACAATAAATATTGTAATGATGGAGAATATATATGTATCAATCATATCACTCTACTGAACCTCTTGATTTTAGTAGCAGATGTCTGAGGAACTTCCCATGCTTCATTTGGTTGAAAACATTTTTTTTTCTCCACCCTCATGATCACTAGTTTCTTTTACCTCAATATTTTTGGACTATATAGAAGCAATCGACGGTTTATCTTAGCTTTGGACTCTATTGATGGCCAAAAATTTGTAGCGAGGCAAGTGGCTAAATACATAAGTGTACGTGTCAAGTAATACACAATTTTACGAGTCAATGTGTCAATCCTACAAGAAAAGAGTTAATATCAATCCTGACAGTGATCTCTAGTTTTTGAACCTACCAAATCTAGTTTGACGTGATCATAATTCCAAGGTTAAAATCCTACAATCCAAATAACTCAGAAAAGATAACAAAACACAAGATCAAGAAACACTGGAGGCACTAAGTTGGAGTGATCTCAAAGGTTAAAAGGTTGTCCTCCTGTGATATAGGTGTAGGGTGTTTTTGTGATTTTTAATGATTCCCCTACGTGATATTTGTCAATCGGGGAATACAGTTCTTTTTAGCCTGTGCATAGTTTATAAGAAGAATCAGAAACCATATTATAGTTAAGTTTCACCTAATCACGTAGCATTCCCCAAAAATCTTCAGATCCCCCATCTAGGTTACAGAATCTTAATGACAATATGCATATTTCACAAGATTTTTTTGACTTAACTTATTTGTTCCACTAGGCAAGAGAAAAAAAATCCTAGATCATGACTAGTTTTAACATCCTATGGGCTAGATTAGGAGTAAATGATGTTTCAAAAGTTAGCTCAACTACTTGCATACATGAAAAGCACAAAAAATGATACTGGGAATCACATGCAAAAAAAAAAAAAACAACAACTATCTCAACGTCATAAAATCACAAAAAAAAAAGCTTAACTACGAGACATGGAAGAAAAAATAGAAAACAAGTCATTTGAATCCATAGAAAACAAATACATAAATGAAAAAATCAAACCCACAACATGTTTTCCTCTCCACCACAGCAGTGATCCTCACCTTACAATGACCACGATCCAAGAATAATCTCTCTCACAATAGCTGCAAATTCTCTCTTACAAATCCCTCTCAAAACAACAAGAAAATATGAAGTAAACACTCTAAAGCATTTCTCCCTTCAAGAAAGAGAGAGAAAACACTAGGGCAATTAAAAAAAAAACTCTCATATCTAAGAAAACCTAGCCTCTAGCCATCCAAAGATGTCTCCCATCAATTAAAAGCTTGAATTTATGGCCAAGGCTCCTCCAAATGTAAGAAATCTTCTCCAATGTGTGGTCTACAAACTAGCGCGCTTGTGCCCGTGCCTAGTACAGGTGTGGTGTGACTGGGTTTGGACTGCACTGGTGCACTGCACATATGGGGTGTGTGTGTGTGTGTGAAATCGATAGAAGAAGCAGGAATAGGTGCTCTATTTACTTGTATCTGACGCGTGCGCTCTATCCTTGAACTGCTTGCAAGGCATGGGTGTTCTAGATCTGTGGTGCGGATGCACTGGCCACAACGCTGGTGCGCTGTGGTCCCAATGCCGGCACTCCAACTCCTCTATCTTACGAGCATCTTGGATGTAGTCCTGACACAGACACACTTAGTTTGGGCATGGGTGTGCCTTCCTTTAGCAACCCAATATGGGTCACTACAACATGTGTGTGTGTGCGTCTCTGGAACCTATTGTCTTTATTCCTCCAATTTACCTTTTTTGTGATCCAAGCAGCTTAATCCTTGTATGTCATACAACATGAAAAAAATACATTTTCCAAGTATCACATGGTCATAAAATAGGCAACAAAATAGATTGGCGTTCTAGAAAATTGAGCAAATTTTACTCATATCAAAATCCCTACAACTTTCCTATTACTCTTAAGTAATCCCAGAAATTTGCTAAAATTTAGAAGAATAAGGGCTGACAAATTCTATGGTGTTTTCTTGCTTTTTGGATAATGTTAATTAAGAATAAAAAAAATTATAATTTCCATCCTTTACTTTTCCTCATTCATTTCCTTCTTAGCATCCATCTTTCACAATTCATTTAATTCAGTGTGGTTTTGTTAATACAAAGCTTTTAAGCACATAATTCCTACTCAAACAACATGTTATCCTTTAATTTTTTCCTTATTTTATTGGATCACTGATCCCTTAAGAAGTGATTTAGTCATATAATTTATGGAAGAATGCTTGAACTTAGAACTTGGATTACTAATCTTTAACCTCAACCTACTTCTCCTATGGATTTTTCACTTATTATTATTTTTTCTTTTCATGCAGGCTTGTTTTTTTAAAATATTTCATTTTCTCTTCTTAAGCCATTTTTGTTCTTTTTTTCATTTCTTATATTTTTTTCTAGATAATTATTACATCTGGTTAAGCGGGGTTTTCAAGAATTATAGGTTTCTAGTATTCCTTATGTCATATGTTCTAATTGCTTTTTAGGATAAGTTCTTAAGGTCCTATAACTCAATTCAAATCATTTTCTAGTCATGTTGTTTGAATTAAGACTCGAAAGCCCTTGATTAATTTCTACTCTTTCAAGACACAATTTTTCATATGTTTTGAGAAATTCAGGATAGGGAGGAAGGTGACTAACATTGAGTAGGAGCTTATTACTGAAGAACTCAATTTCTAGCTTGTGGATGGATGTTGATTTATTTTAAAAAAATTTAGTTCCCATTATTCATTAGCACAGGTTTATACAAATTGCTTATAAAGTACAGTTTGAGCAGAGCGGTGAATTTATTTAAGGCATGCATATGGATGAATTACCCTTCCCAAACTTGATTACCATCCTACCATCACCACATGGTAAATGCAAGAGGAAAGACATGAAATAGTAAAACAAGAATTACCTTATCACAGTCATGTACACGTAATGGTAAAGCGGGAAGCAATCTCACCACAACAAGTAGTAAACATGGGATATCTTAAATTAGTGCAAATCGTAGGAAACGTAGGCAGTGGCTTGTTCAAGCAAAAATGCCGAGCAGACAAAATGTCAACAAATATTGCCATCCATGTACATATTCTTGCATGGCAAGCCAACAAAAAAAACATATCACAACTGATAGCAAAGTTCCACGCATCAAGATTTCTATCAACACAGAACATCATCAGATATGACATCTTTGTATCTACAAGAACCATGAATCCAACAAATCATAAAAAGACAACCATCAGGAAATGATGATAGCTCGGCTCTCATGTCCGTCGTCCTCCTCCTCTCCATTGCTGGCCTCTGTCGATGCATTATTACAGATGAACATTTGGAATGGCGGGGGCTTCGGGAAAATGACTAGATCCAGGCCGGTGTTCTTCCCCTTATGTCGATAAAGCTCGTGGTAAAAAAAAAAAAAAAATACTGGTGCATGTAACTGTAGTGTTGTCGGTGCTACTTGGCATAAGTGTGAGTCCTTTTGCAGAGATCATGCAACTCTCACTACATGAGCCTAACGTCTGTGGAGAGAGTCTATAGACACTCCATGAGGGCTATGATTGTTGTGAGAGGTCTAGACTGGGATGGCACAGACAACGAGGAACTCTCTGCCCGCTCTTGGGTAGATCTTCGTCCGTAGGAGAAAATAATCGACTCTGCGATTGGCTTGGGAGGATTAATCTGATCCTCCAACTCCTCCCCAAATACACTGGCATGACGTACAGTGTGGTAACCAGGTGTGGGTGACTCGGCCCCATCGTGATGCCTCCATTGACAATGTGGCTTAGGGAGTAAGGCAGGACCGCACAAACATCAATTGATTTACTGGTCTAAATGCCAAAACTCATCGTAACTCGATTCTTCGTCACTCTACAAATTTATCATATTAATCATCATGACACAAAAGAAATAGTGTCATGTCTTGGACTCCATTTTCATTAATGCACTTGGGGAATTCACAATTTTCTCATCTCTCACACGCCATTGGGCATTATGATTGGTGAGAAAATAGATTATTTCCTCATAATCAAGAGTTAAGAAGTTGCAAAACTCACATTCAGGATCATCAATTAGATCCATGAGGGTATTTATTATAGTTGTATGATAGCCAACCCATTGCTCTTGCACGAAGATCTCATTCATGGGTTATTTCACATTCAAGAAAAACTCACGAATGAGCTAGACCATTCAACCAGATGCAAGGTGAAAGAACATAAGAGTCGATCGTTAAAAGAAAACCATATGGATGAAATAGCCATCTCTTCTGTGAAACTTATCCATGGGAAAATCTGGTTTCAAAATATCCCCGACCATCCAAGGGACGCCTTAGAAGTTCCTCATCAATGATTAAGGATCAACAACCTGATCGTATCACCGGACCAACCCATACCGACCAAGCTCAATAGATCGAGTTGATTCTGCCGATCCAAAACTGACTAAGGTCAGCCGACCAAATCAGAAAGTAGCACTGCGGTAAGCTTACACATGTCAAATTCCAAAAATACCCTTGTATGGAAACCTTTAAAGAGGGACAAAATGTAATATAATCATTATATACACTTTTCTCTTTAAATAGAAGAATAATTTTATAAATAAAACAATTGATCATCAAAGATTACTACACACACATTCTCTCTCTCTCTCTCTATATATATCTTTATTTACATTCTATCTCTTGAGTGTGAGTCACAGACAAACTAGGATTCAACATGAGTGATAAATTATTACAATCAGTTTGGTGAGGGTCAGGTCAGAAGAACACGTCTTTCATTTTGTTTTTGGACAAAATAAGTTTAAATAGCTACTTAAACTCACAAAATTTAAATAAAATCCTCATACATTTAACATTGCTCCATACAAAAATATGCACTAGACTTGAGCCAAATTTCTATGATATTGCCTCATCTAATTCATCATATGTAAGTAGGAATTGAAATATATATGATAAATATGTAGATACATCGGAACTAAGTGGCATGTACGTAAATTTTCCTTAAATAAACTCAAAGGGAACGAGCCACATCCCATCAAAGGCAAAAGCAAAGATAAAAAGAAAGCCTTCAGCACATAAATATACTATTTTAATTTTCTTGAACAAATCTGATTGTAACATATTTTCTTTTGGCCATTTGATTCAGCATTTATCGATAGGTTTGAAGACATAATAATTTGATTATATAAAATAAAGAGCCCACACTTTACAGACAAATAAACAAGAGGAAAAGTTCAATTACAGCTCAAGGTCTAATTTAGCTGTGATATATTACTCCTAAATTCATCTGATCAAGTCTTTCCTCGTGCAACATTTGAATTAAAATTTTTTAGAATTAAATTCATGATTATCTAAATTCTGACATTTTAGCCAACATTTATTAATATACCACTTCAAAAATTATAAATAGATCTCCATTATTGTTATCAAATATGATTATAAACAGAGCTATGAGAACTTCATAGCTCTGTCTGATGATCGGTACTATAATCACTGTTCGCATTCATTGTTGCCCGACTACCATCGTCAACTATTGTTATGTTTATTGTACCCGAGTATATCACTTAATTATCATCATTCAACAAATATTATTTGATTTTCATTACATTATCATTATCATCTTGTTTAACATTAATTGGCCATATTATCACCTTGTACAACTATAATAATCTCTAATATAAGCACAAAAGATCAAACTAGTGCTCCTAACTTTGAAGTTGCATCTTCTCTAATTGAAGAGAAGATAAAATATTTATGATCTTAAAAAATGGCCATTGAGTGATGGGCAGTTACAATGACTTTGGTGTGGAATGTGTCTTGCATGTTTTATCGAGTATAATAGGAAAGTCGAATAAAATCATCGTTGATGAGTTGAGTTGAGCCAATTTTCTATGGGAATGTGCCATCTAAATTATCATGCATAAGGTAAATTGATATCTATGTAAAAATTGAGGTTGATATGTTACATATGTGAATACATGCAAGCTGAGTGGTATGCATGGAAATATTCCTTGAATAAATTCAGAAGGAAAGAAGCAAATCCCAATAAGACAAAAGCTAGAAAAAAAAAAGCCTCAAACATATAAGTATGTTATTTTAATTTTCTTGAACAAGTTTGTAAGTAATATTTCTTTTTTTCTACTATGTTGTTTTAGTGTTTATTAATAGATTGACACGTTAATGTTTTGTCAATAGCCCGCCATGTTATGGCTTGCCATAAAGAATAAGAAAGATAAAAAAAATTGTGTATGTTGGATCAAAATCTATCTGGTAGATCGTGACCAAGGAATGAAGCATTGGATCGAGGAGCGGTGATCTAGAGAAATGAGAGAGAAGAGAGAGAGAAAAGGAGGACTTCCCCCGACCGGGAGGAAATGGGGTGTTCCCAGCCTCGTGGGTCCATTCTATTTCATAAGATTAGATGTTACAAAAGAGGGGTGCCCAAAAAAAAAACACTTCTTTTTTACATCATGAAGCCCTCCTATTTATAGAAGAAATGAGGGGTAAAATGTACAAATATTACGTATTCGGCTATGCTTTGAAGAGAGATGCAAATGACATTTTAGTCTTTCTTATTTCTACTGTTGTGAGACGATGCAGGCTTTCATGTTCATGTTTGTCGGCCGACTGAAGTGAGGTGGCCCAGGGAGAGAGCTTGGAGGACTGACTGAAATGGGATGGCCGACTACTGGATTGCCTCAAGATCCGTTTAGACCATTTTTTAATATACAAAACAAATGATAAAAAAGTTTAGTTAAAGAATCCACACTTTACATACAAACGTATCAGAGGCCAAATTCAATCATCGTTTAAGAACAAATTCTAATTTCACAATTAGTTGTGATATATTACTAAAACATTCATTTGATCAAGTATTCTATAAGAACAAATGAAGCCCTCCTATATATATATATCACTATTATTAATATGAAATTATCATAAGTTTTGAATTGAATTTATAGGATACTTAGAGATTTGACAAACTTCAAAGCCCTATTGATGATCAATATCAATAATCGTTGTTAGTGGTCGTCGTTGCCTCTCTACATTTAGGCAAATATTATCACCGTGTCAACATCACCCTATCATTATTACTTGATGGTTATCGTCTGATTCTGTCACTTAATCATCATTATTTGATTTTGATCATCTAATCATCATCACCTGATCATCTTACTTTAATAACATATACTATAAGAGCACGAGATCAAACTAGTGTTCCAAGTTTTGTAGTTGCATCTTCTCTAATTGAAGAGAATGCCAAATACTTGTAATCCTATTTATGTACTAGATCATTGTAATGCTCTAGAATATCTTTTCTCAACTTTTGGGATTTAAATATAAAAACCTTTGATGTCTCTTTTATAATTTCATATTTGTTTCATGTGTTACTTATAAAATTAAGATTTAACATAGTACTAACGATAGCTATATTAGGAGTAATAGCTTCAAAAATTCCCAAAGGATGAATAATATGTTTATTGTGAGCAAAGTAGACTGAGAGCTTTATATTTTAATTTTGTACAAAGATCAGAGACACAAATGAATGAATAAAAAGTATATATGAGAGACAAAATTTTTATAAGTAAAACATTTTAAAAGAATGAAATCTACCATGTTGGTAGAGATTACAAAGCCACTTTCTTCCTTAATTAGAGAATGCATAATTATAAAAAAAAAATGCACTTAATACTAGCTCAGTCTCTTGTGATCATGGTGGCCATAGTGACATACAAAGATGACAACTAAGTGATAATGATTGAATAATGATAATTTTGAAATGATTATAAAAAAAATGATAGTTTGGTGAAAGAGTGGTGCTCAATCAATGATACTTAAGTAGCATTGGTCGGGTGATGATGATAGTTGGTAGACAATGAGGGTTATATGGTAGTAATTGTGTGATGGTTGTTGGATGACAATGCTCCAGTAGTGATATTTGGACAATAAATGTCATGAAATGATGACGTCAGCTAGGAGATGCTAGTCAAATGATGACAATATAATGATAGTGTGTTGGTTTTATATTTTATAGGGTTATTGAGTAGGAAACAATACAGATTCAAAGATTTAATTGTTTAAAGAATCAAACATGCATCAAAGTAGTATACCATCTCGAAATATAGAAATATCACTTTATGATGGGTTTAATTACTTAAAAAAAAATTATATATATTTGCAGTCTACGATTAAAACCAACAAATATTTCCCTTGTCTAATTCAAAGACTAGTTAAGGTTTAGATTAATATGGTGTTCGAACTTCCCACAAAGCAAACCCTTACATTTAATTACATCATAAGCAACGAATGTAATTTAAGAAAACTTTTGATTACGGTTGTGGTTTTATCTTCAAGAAATATCTAAGTTTTTTTCTATGATTAATTATTAGAAACATCAAAAGGGAAATGCTCAAAAGTTGAACATTTTATTTTCGGAACCTAATGAAAGAAGAGTGGGAGATGTCAGAAATACTGAGAAAACTCAGTGACATCACAACTATCATATTGTTCTACTTTAATGACTTTGAAAAAGATACATTTGATGTTTCCATTGATATTTTATTAAAAATTTAGGACTTATATCACGTGATTTATGATCATGAGAAAGCTTAGAAGATGAGGATTTATGTCGTAACTAGACAAGCAATCTAAAAATTCAAAGACTAAAGGTGAAATTTACTGCAAAAAGTAAAATCTTTGAATCCTTGTTTAAAGTAAGAGAAAGCACAATAAACAAAAATGTAATAGACTGATGACCCCACATGGAAAAGGCTTGTCACCTAGATGTAATAAAACTATGCATTATTGGTCTCGATGAATGCAAGATAAGCTATGTTGTTATTTATTAGGAAAGATTGATCTTAGAACTTGATTATAAAATCAAGCTACCTAACTATTAATAATATGCATAATATTCTATAACTAATGCAAACATACTTTTGCAATGTTTTTGGTTCTTTTTAAATGAACATCGAAGTCGCGAGCTTGTTTATTTATATGTCGTCGTATGATTTATTTTTCAAATAAGTCTCCCTCTCGAATCATAGAAATTTCCCAATGAGGAAAGGAATCGAAAAGAAGGATATACGATAAAAATTTGCAGACAAATTTAAAAAAGAATCATGGAAGACTTATTTAAGGCAAACCTCATGGATACGTCGAGAGTATAAATTCAAACAACATCAGATCAAAATACTTTGAAACATTGTATCAATGAAGAAAATTCCTATGTAGGTTACTCATAACTAGAAAACAAAAAAAAGTACTATTTTTTTAGGTCAAGAGCACTCTAAAATGAATGCATCCTTTTGATTGATTACATCTTAGGGGATACTCAAAAGTACTCTCAATAAAAATGATATTGCTTATGTTAGCATGATAATTGGGAGATATGTCACCAAATGGATGATTATTTCAAGTAGGAGCATCTAACCACCTCAGAAGTCTATACCAAGCCAAATGGAAGAGAGTGAATCCCTCATATTTACAAACAGATGAAGGCACACCAATGAGCGAGGCCTAGGAAATAACCAGGTTGACTCGACAAGAACAACCCTATGCTTCAAGACCTAATCGAGCATAAACTAGAGGGTGAATCATCGTGTCCTAACCGGGTGGCTATCTATCATAATAAGAGGCCGTCAAGACGACATCAACAAAGTCAAAAAGGATGACTGAGCTCAAACGGGCTCATTAAAGAAGAAGTACAATCCCTAAACAGGTAGATCTAGTTAAAATATTTTAATCCTAAATTTTGATTAATCTTAATCTTTTATTAGATTTTTATCAAAAAGGATTATTTTTTCTTTAAAGAGCCTAAGTTACATTCCCTCATGATTCCCAAATAAAACCACAATCAAATAAAGAGGAAAGTCAACACACTGCACAAAAAAAATCCAAACCAAATGAATAAATAAATAAACACAAGTCGAGTGTCGATGGGTCCGCAACATGTCTCAGAAAAAAAAAACGGCCAGGTTTCACATATACACACCTGATCCTAAATAATGAATATCAAATAAATCTAGAGTTAAGTACGAGACATGAGTTAATTACTCTTAGTCTCCGCCACATGATTCCAGCGTTAAGGGTGTTAGAACCTTTTACCCGTACCTTATTTCTAGCACAAAGTCCCCTAATGACTCTAAAAAGGTACATGTAAATGTCTAAAAAAAAAATCAACCTGCAACAAATATTCTAGCATGGCTTATTTACATGCAACATATAATGAACCATATCAGGTGGGATGAGAGTTAAGCAGCACCTGCAAGCAAAATGGTTAGCTTTAAATTATTAAGTTCATCCTTATTAAATATGACTCCCTGCAAGAAAACTGCTCTTAACATACTAGTGCGCAAGTCCACTCCCAGTAAACACACAAAGGCAACACAAAATGCCTATTTAGAGCACAAACACAAGGAATGATAGCGAGGATATAAAAATTCCTAAATACACTCAAGGCCTAATATAGCAAACCATCTAAATACACGGTGGCCCAATCACAACATTTAAGTGTGTGTGCATAGTGTGGGTAAGGGCTGCTATATGACTTTAACGGGGTCATCAATGAACCCCTTTCTAACGATCCAAGGGACCTGAAATACGTCACTACGGAATGACATTTTAAGTAAAAGGCCTTGCATATGACCTAACTTATGTAATTTTAAAATAGAACTGATAATATATGATAAAAAGTATCCATTTTTTATTTTAAAATAAGACCATTAGATATAAATATGTAACATGCAAGTGACATACTTTAGAGCCCTTAGAATCTTAGCACAGTCATACATATGTTGATCATAATACAAAAACTCACATTGCTCGCAGAGATATACTCGCGAGCAATGCACGTTTAAGTATTATGACAAAAAAGGGTTACTCTTCTAACGGGTAGAATTTGTGATCAAGGTAGATAGGCGATGCACATACAACATGCAAAATACCCAAGAAATTGTAATCATTCGATTGAGGTGCAAACGATTACAATGAACGCCAAAGATGCATATCACACATCGTGCAAATGTGAATGTAGGAATGCCACACAAATCATACAAATCAGGTACATTGGGTGCATGCCACATAGAAAAGGAATTACTCATCTATCAGGAGGTGTCATGCAACAAGCAGGCAAATGATCAAATGAGTTTGAGCAGGGTATATGACACCCATAAAAGAGATTACTCATTGCTCAAGAGGCACTCAAGCGAGCACCTGCAAACATGATATCAATGTCTAAGATGCCCAAGGCAAATGACAAGCATACAACAATTGTTAAGTGCCAAACATGCTAGGTAATGTGATTCATGTCAAGTGAAAATCACATACCTAGGTGGACATACATAGTACCTCGTACGAATTCATTGGCTAGAAAGCATGTCTCGTATCGGACACAACGTGAGATACCTACGACATTGCTAGACGATGTCACAAAATGTAAGGTAGCATAACTCTCTTGAAAAAGAATCATGCAACATGTGACTTTATATGTGAACCACCTCCTCACGAAATGTGCAAGCATCCATTTCTGTTCATATAGTGACATATGCGGGAGAGATACTTGCAGGTGCATGTGCTCAAAGAGACACCGCAAGTATGGATGTTCAAAGAGACACCTAAACATGCAAAATGCTAGACAACACACTCATGGCAAAAATATATTACATGCAATGAAATAGTAACATGAGCATATGGTCAAAAAATGTATTTTCATACACATAAAAATGCATGCAAAAAACAAACAAGTAAATCAATGCTAAAATGCATGCAAACATGCAATGGTCAAACGAGATCGACCAAAGATGGTTGACCAGACCAAAGTGATCGGTTGATTAAGTTGGGTCGACCGATCATACCATAGTAATCATTCGATTGGGCCAAGACGACCGATCAGACCCATTTGATTGGTCGTTGGGGCCCGAATGACCAATCAAACCAAAGTGATTGTCCGATCGGGTCAGGACGGCCTATCAAAATAAAGTGATCAGTTGATCGAAAGTGATCGATCTATTGGGTCGGGACGACCGATTAGACCCAAGTGACTGGTCGATCAGGCAGGGGCAGTCAATCAGACCCAAGTGATCGTTCCATCATTTCGGGATGACTGACCAAACCAAAGTCATTGTTCGATCGGGTCGGGACGACCGATCAAACCGAAGTGATCATGCAATCAAAATACCACTGTTAACAGACAATTTTGTTACAATCACCAAAGTTTAATAGGTCATATTGAAAAAAAAAATACTTTCTATCATAAAAATTTCTATAAGCAACAAGAATATGTTTCACAAATAGTATTATGATGATGATCTAAAAGATAAAACACGTCAAAATCAAATGACATATAAATATTGAAGACTAGTTAAGACTGTTAACAGGAGTATTGAAGATTTAAATATTGAACTAAAATATGTAATATTAACAGTTTTAAATGTTGTGCATATAATTTCCCTGCTATTTATAGTCATTCAATATTATAAATATAAATACCTGGTTGAGGCCCGCCAGTCACATTTAACTATCTAAATACTATAAATATAAATATATAATAAATAGGTCGTACGTCTGCAAATGACAAAAAAATAAAAAACAAAAAAACAAAAAATCGGGAAGCAGAACTTATCCAACATAAAATTGCCAAAATCTTTTTGGCTCCAATATTGTAGTCTGCTCGATTACCTCTCTATTTATAGATATGGCGGGAGAGCGGTTTGTTTGCGTGGGGGAGAGATAAAAGCGGCGCAGCTAGCCTTCTGCGCCGCGGCAGCATGTCTCGCAGCCTAAATAATCTGGTTCTGCCGCGTGTCCGCCATACTAGAAGGTCCTCGTGTAAGGCCACTCGTCGGCAGCATTCCCGGCGGCATGTGCCATGCCGAACGCATGCACGATTGGATCTCAGACAACCTCCGCCGTACCGGAATGACCTACCAGACCTGCATCTTCGCCTTTCCCCTGCTCGTATGTCTCCAGGGCCTTGTAACCGTCACATGCAATCCACGCAATCTGGAACACATCCTCAAGATCCGTTTCAACAACTACACCAAGGGACGAACCTGGCACGCCGCCTTTCACGACCTTCTCGGCGACGGTATCTTCAACTCCGACGGCCACAAATAGTTTATCCAGCGAAAAACAGCTTCTCCCCAGTTCTCCACCCGCACTCTCCGCCTCACCATGTCTCGTTGGGTCTCTCGCTCCATTCATCATCGATTGCTTCCGATTCTCGAGACCGCCGTCGTGGATACCGCCGCCGTTGATCTTCAACACCTCCTTCTCCGCCTCACTTTCGAAAACATTTGTGGGCTGACCTTCGGCCGAGATCCACAGACGCTAGACTCCGGACTCCCGGAGAACAAATTCGGAGCTTGTTTCGATCATGCGACGGGGGCCACCTTACAGCGGTTCATATTGCCAGAAGTTTTGTGGAAGTTGAAGAAATGGCTACGTTTGGGCATGGAGGGAACTCTGTTTCGCTCGTTCACGATTACATATCCTCTGCCATCAGTACCCGCAAGCTTTATTTGTGCTCTGGCTTTCATGAAGATCTGCTCTCCCGGTTTCTGCGCAAAGGTGTCGATTACTCCGACGATTATCTAAATCATGTAGCTATAAACTTCATTCTAGCCGGTCGTGACACCACTTCCGTCGCCCTGTCCTGGTTCTTTTGGATCATCTCCACCCACCGCGAAATCGAACGAGCTATTCTCCACGAGCTTTGTTCTGTCTTGGCGCCCTCCCGCGGCCAGCAAGATCCCAAATCCTGGCTAGACGCCCCGTTGGGATTTGAGGAGCTGGACAGCCTCGCATACCTCAAGGCGGCGCTTGCGGAGACACTCAGACTGTACCCTTCCTTTCTGGAAAGCATAAAATGCGTGGTGGAGGACGACATGCTGCCGGACGGAACCTTTGTACCTGTAGTGTCGTCTATACCTTACTCCATCTATTCAGTCGGGAGGATGAAGTGTTTGTGGGGAGATAACTGCCTTGAGTTTCGGCCGAAGCGGTGGCTCTCGAAAGCTGGCCGTCGGTTTGAGCCGCCTGCGGATTGGTTCAAGTTCATGGCCTTTAATGGGGGACCACGAGTGTGTCTGGGGAAGGATCTGGCTTACCTGCAAATGAAGTCTATCGCAGCCGCCGTGCTTCTCCGGTACCGGTTCGAGGTCGTGCCCGGCCACCGGGTGGAGCAGAAGATGGCTCTGCCGTTATTCATGAAGCATGGGCTTCGAATGTACGTGCGACGTTGAGGGGAAGTCGGATCAGGCTGGAACAGAGCAGGCCTGGCATATAACACTTAGGGGGGTCTGGATTTGTCTAGGATATGATTATATTATAGTGATCATAAAATAAAACTTATGATTGTCTTACATAATATTTTTTTAAACATTTAGTGCCATGACTTCATTTGGAGTCATTTTCTAAAGACAGATCATTATATATGGTCAAACGTACGGTGAGGGTAAGTGAAAAAAATGTTATTGGTGAGCAATAATGTTGTATGTAATATTTTCTCCTTTTAAGTTTTTTTTTTGGTTTTAATAAAGTGATATTTCACATAAATTCTGAGCGCTTGGAAAGCCAACACGTTAATTATAATATTTTGTGTGTGTGTGTGTTTGTTTGTGTATGTATATATTAAGAGAGATTGACCAGAGGCATAGTTGGCTTAAGTAAGTGGTATTTGAATTGTTAGACACTTTAGGAGTGGCTGGAGGCTCGTATTATAGCCTTTTTTATAATGCAACATAAATGTCAAATTAAATCTTTTTGAGCACCGCAAAGATGAATATAAACAAATAAAGGTTAGATTTTTCAAAATTTGGAGACCAAATAATAAAAAAAATTGGGGCAATTTCATAGAGTCCTCGAAATATTGCTATTTACAAATCATGCACTTTTTCATCCTTTTCTCAAATTCTCAAAAATCAAAATTCATGATAAGAACCGGTCCATGTTTTTCATTTATCTCAAATTCACAATAATTTAATCATGACATGCATAAATGTTTCGATTCAGTAGTTCAAAAAATCAAATGAGTGCTTGATTTGTAAATATTATTATTTTGGGTGCTCTGTATGTAATTATCCCATGTCCCCATGAAAAAAGAAAGAAAAAAAAGGGTCATGTACATTCATACCACCCAATTCTTATGAATTTAAATATATTACTCCAAAACTTTATTCTTTACATAAAAAATGCCACTATCTTAACTTATAAAAGATGAAATATATATTTTCATACATAGATTATAAAAATAAAAATAAAAATTTAGGTGTTAGATATATAAATATTTAGAAATTGGTTGGCATGTACATAAATATTCCAAAATAAAAATTTATTAAATAACTTTGTCAAACAAATTAATGTAAATCGACGGCTCCATGATCATAAAGTGGCCTGCTTGAATATAAATATGTGAAAGCCCATTGCCCTCCAGCTATTTTTTAGTCAAATAAATAAGCTTTTAGGAACGATGACAACTGTATCCTCCCACTTCCATCTATTTTCCCTGTGAAGCATTAGTGAAGCCTTTCAACTATAGCCAATTAGACATGATCAAGATGGCATAGGCTCTGACTTGATCAATTTATGTTGATGGGGGGGTTCATATTTGTTTTCTCATGAGAAATTTCATTAGATTTGGACGTAGTTTTTAAACTTTAAAATGATCGAGTATTTAGTTAGAATTGTTTATAGCCTTTAGGATCGTGATAATCTATTTTTAAAATCAAGTAGTCGTAACATAAAATTTAAAATATTTTAATTAAATTTGAGGGACAAAATGGTCTCTAATTCTTATATAAATAAAGTTAAAATAAGCTCCTTAATGTGATGAATATGATGAATCCAAGTTTATTGAATTTGAGTACTATTAAGGCATTATAATGTCAAAATAATATTATCATGTTTTACTCATGCCAACACTTATTAGGCCGATGTTTGTCATAGCCAACAAGTTAATATCCGCAATTGTCATGAATGTTGTTTCCCAACATGGCCATTGACCTTATGCAAGCCATCACCACCAAGATTGACATGCTTAGCTACCAAAGATGATATCAATCATCACCATTAGGATCAACACGTATCATTCAATGAAGGCTAATAACTATCATCATTAATAATTAAGATGAGGGTTGTAAATAACAATGCCAATGCTTGTTGCCGCTAAGATCACATTCTAGATATAATGGCATGGATAGTATTGTACATCATCAAAATTAATGTTGATGATCATTTTAACTAATAAAACTCACCATAGATATTAATACCAAAGCTCTAGAATCTTTGTTAATAATTTTGATGTTCGTCATCATGGCTAACATCTATGACAGTTTTCATGACCATTGTTGATGATGTCATCAGTTTTAAAACTTGCACTTATTATGACATCAATACTAAGGCATTGTTTGGTTGCATACTGGATTTATGTTAAATATGATTTATTTAATCTTGTAAATTTGATCTTCATCTTCGCGATAAAAAAAGCTCGAGGGACGGGAACAAATTTTTTATTTTTTTTCCGTGTCAGACTTAATAAATCTGGATTTATGTTAGAAAATAGACGGAACGTGGAAAGAAACATCAAAATGTTAAAATTTTTGATTTAGTGGAACGTTGGATTTAATTTTGATTTGTTTTTTTTTTGTTATATTTAAGCTAAATTCATGGCTAAATCCCTTTTAAATAATGCTACCAAACACCCCCTAAATTTTAATAATCACCAATAATTTTGGCACTCATCAACACTAATAATGTTAACTTTCAGAATCAGCTAACACCGTCAATTTATACCAACAACAACATCACTGGTGTCTACCCTTACCACGAAGATTGATACTCACTAGTGGCATAAAGGTTGACACCCATTATTTCCAACAACATTGAGGCAAATGACTATTAACAACATTAATGTCAATTATTATCACCAATATTAACATTCATTATCATTAATAAAGATGTTGTTTGCCATTATAAATCAATCATCCCCATCATAACTGACATGATTAATTCTTGATGTCATTCACTATAGCCATTAATTATGATCTTGTTTTCTATCTACTAATATATTAGCTCACGTTAATTCTTGATGTCACTTAATCTTAACTTGTTTCTCATTTCCATATACTAATATGTAACTCAATGAGAGCAAGTTAAGACAGCAATCTCTCGCTCACACACACACACACAAACATATCTTTCGTAACTTTCATAATTGGATCTCTTCATGCATGCACCATCTGACCACTTCCCCTCCTCTATAGTTCGTAGAGTATACTATCAAATATCCTTTTTCGCAATCGTATACAACTCTTTTCTTGTAGAATCAAGTCATTTCATCACAGTCCTAGCTACCTTAACGATTTTGATATGATCCTTTATCATCTAGTTGGACCCAACTTCTTATATATTAACTGACTTTACCAATGTTGAATGTTGACAGCCCTCCCCTAGTAATTTAAAATGAATGTATGAAAACTTTTTTCAAAATTTTACTGTCTTCTGTATATTATTGGATTCTCCATATATAAATACAAGAGTATGGCTTTGACAAAGAATTTCAAAATCATCCAATCATTCCTATGATTATAATTGCTACAGTCTGCTACATTCGTATTATTATAAAAAGTATGAAGAAAAAGCTGACAATGATCCTGAACGGGACTATCCAATCTGAAATATATCCCTCAAGAGCACTTTACAAATCTATCTCCTATTATATGTTTATATACTATGAATCAGAAGTGTTATTTTAACCTCCAATTATTAAACTAAGGTAAAAAGACAATTTTGTAATGCGGCACCGCCACCTACCACATCTCACCTACCGCCCACCTACCGCCCACCTACCTCCCTCCTACCTCCCACCTACCACTTTCTTATTTCTATAAATAGAGAGGGTGTGAGACTTAGGAAAGCACGGGAAGTGATCTTAAGCTACCACAAAGAAGGAGAGAATAGCTAGAGAGCTTGAGAAGAGGAGAGTATCTTGAGGCCTTGTATCAAGGTGTCGCTTGAGAGGGAGGCCATAGAAGGAAGATGAGGGCTCATCTCTATGTATAGGCTATGTATTCTTCATTTCTTTTGCCTTAGTGAAATATTTGATTGATTCCCTCCCGTGGATGTAGATCCAGTTGGATTGAACCACGTAAACGATCTGTGTTTGCTTGTGTTCTTTGCGTCTCATTTCTATGACAGGAAGTATATATGGCACAACAAGAAGAATGTTTTTTTTTTCTAAGTTTATTTGTTTAGTTGGACCACAAGAACATTACTTGCAGACAAAGTAAAACACGTTATAATATACATTTTTAACAGCCTAAATTTCTCAGTTCAAAATCATTAAGCAACATAAAGCAGTCACTTAATCTTTACATCTTAGCCGCTGCCTTTCAAAAGACACCCTCTTTACATCTAATGCACTACTTTTCAGAAGACATTTTAATGTGCACCAATGGAGGGAGCTTTGTGCCTTCTTTTGCAATGTACTAACAGATTAGTATATAATATTGGTGAACCGCAGCAACATGCATAATATAATTTTTTTTGCACTTTCATGCTAATAATTATGATCATTTGAATTTATTCTTAAATTGTCATTAATTTAACTCTGGACATGCATGAAAAAATTGACAAATATATGAAAGGAAAACACTGCATATGCTTACTAATTATAGTTTTGGTTTCTCATTATAGTTAAGCTTTTGAAAATGATTAATTGTTCTATAATTTTAGCTTGGTGAGGTACTAGATATCTTAAATATTGAAGCTCAAATGATGGATGCTAGACAATTAAAACAAAAAGGGATTCGTTTTGTATACACCATAAATACCAATGCGAATCTCAAAACTAATAGACGGTCCAAATAATGGTCAGATGATCGAAGCATTTGACCAATCAATGACTAATCAATATCACCTAAGATGCTATGACAAAGAGTTTGGCTAGCATGACATGACTGCAGCTCCAACTGCTTGAAGTGCTCACATGAGCACACGACCACACGACCACAATTGGTTGACTGACCCGTGGTGAGCAAAATTGCCATATGCCATAGCGCCTCAACCAACCAACACATATTTCTAAAGGCATAGTCTCCACTCGGCCGGTTGCCTCAATCTGCCAGACACAGAAAAGTCAGTACAACGAAATAACGTCATGTTGCAAATTCAAACTGTAATACAAATATGATATAAAATCCATACAATTTATTAAGGTATTAATCATATTAAGAATGATTTCAATAAATGTTCCTTTCTTCCTGTAATTGCACAAATTCACTCCTATAAATAAGAGACAAAAATATAAATAAAAGGATCCTCTCCGGATTCCCTCTACAACAAATTCTTGATCTACTCTACCCTCTTTTCTCTCTTTCACTCTGTTTTAACTCTCAGTGCTTGTTCACAAAAAACAATCTGGGATCAAACACATTTTATTACTCAAATAATTCTTCCACATTTATTTTAAGGAGAACCAATTTTAAAATATTATAAGATAGATTTAAATTTCCTAAATGACAATATTTTAGTTTAATAAAACATGAAAAATATTATATTTTGACGGATTTGTTTTAAGATAAGTGTATTTTAACACAAGTGGTTTTTTTTTTCCTACAAAAAAAGACACTGGAAACCGATTTATAGTTTTAATTTCAAATTTTGGGAAAATAAAAAAATTATTTAGACTATCCTTATCAAAATTTAGTTGCAAGAATAGAAATTTTGAGTATTTTGATTTACATTTAGTAAGAGAGTGATGTGTAAGTTGATTGATTATACTTAAATCAGTTTGTATCACTTGAACGAATTAATTATAATTCTAAGTTTAACACCATATATTTTTTTGTTAATTTTTACTTAAAATCAATTTTAATGTCATAGATAACTATAATCCTATTATTCTTTCCAACATAAATTTGGCATGGGTGCCATGCCCAAATTGTCAAGGAATTGCACTAGGTGCTCGAGAAATTTAAACTTAGTTTCTTTAGCACTATATTTATTTTATTTTATTTTAATGTGTGTGTGTGTGTGTGTGTGTTATTTTGTAAAGGGTGTTATTTGAGATTGTTGCTCCCTATTTGTGATATTCGTCCTCATATAGATCGAACCCGGGTAAGAGAGGTCTTACAACTCATTTGTGCAGCTCCAGACCGCTCGAAGTGCTAAAGAAAGTGTGTTCTTGGGTGACCACTATATCAACAACCCATTTGTGAAGATTTTGAGGAAATCCATATTTAAGTAAAGTTTCTAAATCTTCCCTCATTTTGTTGGTCTGAATATGATATTTCAAAAGTTGCTAGCAAGAATGGAGTTCCTCTTGTTGTGGATCCTTTAACTGTGAAGGGAACTAGACTTACTTTTACTCAAGTAAATATTCAAGTAAATGTTGAATGCTTACTTTATGATACAATTACCTTATTTGTGAAGGGTCAAGAAATTTATGATTTTATTTTCTATGCCAGGAAGCCTACTACTTCTAAATTATCTTCCATATTTTCCTACAATCATATTAATTGCCTTAAAGCTTCCTCTCATGTTCCTATTTTTAGAGGAAGAAATAATAGTCAAAATTTTAAATATTATAATGGATTGTAAATAAATAAGAGTAAATCAATTAATACTACTCATTCTTTTCAGGCTTTGAGTATGAGGAATAATAAAACTAATGGTATGAATGTTGATACTGGCGGTAGTGGTTTTAAGAATTTTTTTAATATTCAAAATGATTCTAGTATTACTGCCTTTGATCTAAACATTTTCGTTGATGTGGTTTCTAATAGCAATGATTGTTGGGGAATGATAATACTACCCATGTTTTACCTACTTCATATATTATAGAAGTTTCCTTAGAAAATATCTTTAACTCTAAAGTTTTTGTGGTTAATTGAAATGTTGGCAGTGCTTTGATCTAGTCTAATAATTGCTCTAGTGATTCTAGTGGTGCTATTCCGTCTTGTGAGATTATTAATAATGATTCTATTCCTATGTAGTCATTTGAGATTGCTAATCATTATTAGTGGCCCTATTATTCCTAATACTTCTATTAAAAATATTACTATTAATGGGAACCTCATCCTTTATATTCCTACTCAATCTCGAGTTAGGAAAGAAAGAGTAATTAATTTTTATGTTTTGGGAGTAATTAATTTTTATGTTTTGGTTTTCTGGTCTTTTGATTTTTTTTTATTTTTATTTATGTATTTTTCCTAACCTACTTGCTTGGAACGTTAGAGGGTTTAATAGTGATGCCCGTATTGTTAATTGTAATAATCACTTAAAGGGTTATAAATTTGATCTTCTTTTGTCTTTTAGAAATTGAAATTTCTAGTAATATTTTACATAAATATTTTGCCTTAAATCAATTTAAGTTTTTTTTTTCCTAATGAAGGAAATTGTGATAATTTTAATGTTGTTGATAATGATAGGATTTGGATTAAATAAAACATGAAAACTCTTAATTTTTTGTTATTAATATTGATCCTCAGTTTATTCATGGGTATATTATTTTCTCCTCTTCTATAAAATTTTATGTTTCTATCATTTATGCTGATAATAGTGTTGCTAAAAGAAATTCTCTTTAGAAGTTTGTTATTGCTATAGCTAATAATATTTCTGCTCCTTGGCTCATTCTTAGAGAATTTAATTGTATTCTTAGATTAGATGAGAATATTGGAGGACTATCTCCTTTGCCTAGTCAGCTTGTGTATTTTAATAATTACATTTCCTCAGCTAGTCTTATTGAGGTTCAAAATTCTGGATATTCTTATAGTTGGTTTAATAATTAATTAAACAGTCCTATAAGTCATCTTTTTTATAGTGCTCTTTATAATTTTTATAGGATAAATGTATTTTTTTGATTCATTTATAAAGTTTTAAATGTCTATTCTTCTGATAATCATCATACTACTATTTCCTTGGGAAATTAAAATAAGTTACATTGCATATTTATGTATAAGAATTTTTTTGACATTATGTCCAAAATTCTTTTCGATCATCACTGAGGCTTGTTTTACTCGTGTTAAGGGAGATCCTATTTTTGTTGTTTCCAATAAGCTTCGTAATGGTAAACCTCTAGAAGGTTGGAAATATAATTCTTATAACGCTTTGTCTATGCATATCTCTGAGCTTAAAAATAAGCATAACTTAATTATGACTAATTTGGAACATCAACCTCTTTCTATTGATTTAATTCTTCAAGCTTCTTCTATTCAAAAAGAGATAACTATTAAATGTTACTATCTATGATTACAAGTGGGTTAACAAAGAGGAAAATGTAGTTGAATATCTAGTGAGGAGAAATATATTAAATATCTTTTATCAAAAGGCTAATATCAAACATAATCCTAATCTTATTAAGAAAAATTTAGTTATTGGAAAATATATTCATAGACAGGCTGATATTATGAATGAAGCTATCTTTTACTATTTTGGTCTTTTGAAAGGCCATAATGAGATTGATGATATTATTATGGATTCTTTTCCTATAAGATAATTTATCTCTCATGAGGTTTCTTCTATTTTGATTCAATATTTCTTTGATGTTGATATTAAAAAAATTTTCATTCCATTAGTTCTGATAAAGCCTTGGAACTTATGGTTTTTCCTCCAAATGTTTAAGAGATTATAGGCATATTATTGGTTCTAATTGTCATGATGCTATTAAATATTTTTTTACTACTTCCAACCTTCACCATAGAGTTAAACACACTACGATTATGAGTATCCCTAAAAAATTTGATGTTAAATCCTCTTTTTATTATTATAAACCTAATTCCTTATAGAATACTTTTTGTACGACCATTCATTTTTTTTTTTAATTGAAAGGCTTAAAGTTCTTGTCATTCATCCTTCTCAATTTTCTTTTATTAAAAGTTGTGATATAACTAATTTTGTTATCCTTGCAAATTAATTACTTTATAGTCTTCACTCTAATAAATTTGCTAAATATTTATCCTAAGAATGATCTTTCAAAGTCTTTTGACTAAATTAATATATTCTTCCTTTATGAGAGTGAAAAAACTCGGTTCTCTCTATAAGTTTATAAATCAAATTATTTCTTGCACTAAGGTTGCTAAATTCTCTATCATAATTAATAGTGAACCTATAGTACATTTTTCTTCCTCTTCTAGTTTGAGATAAAGTTGTCCTCTTTCTCCTTACCTTTTTATTTTTGATATTTTTGCCCTTGCTGTTTCTATTGATTCACATTTTAATGGTGGTAATTTCTATAATAATATTTCTTTTTTATATTATGCTAACTACATTCTCCTATTGGGTAAAGCTGATTTATAAACCATTTCTCTTTTTATTTAAACCTTGGATAATTTTGGTAAAGCCTCTAATCTCTAAGTTAATCTTTTTAAATTTATTATCACTTTGTCTGAATTTGTGGATGGTAACTTCTAAGTTTTAATATTTGTTATTTAATTGTTAAACCTTTTCCCTTGACTTGTTTGGGGTTCATTATTAAGCCAAAGTTGGTTATAATTGATTGTCATCCTCTGATTAACAAATTGCATAAATAGTTGCATGTTTGAAAGCATAAAATCTTGTTTGTTGCTCGTAGATTGAAACTCATTAAGTTTACAACTTCTTGCTACATGTATTATTGGTTTCAATATATTATTTTACCTAAATGTTTGAAAAAGAAAATCACCCGCATGATTTATAATTTTTTCTTGAATAATGACAGTAATAAAGGGCTTCATACTATTGCTTGGAATACCATTACAATGGCTAAACAATCTGATGGTCTTGGCATCCCTTCCTTAAATAATATCAATGCTTTGTGTAAGTATAAAATTTTATGGAAGTTCTATAATGATAGCTCTTTCATATCTTGATAGTACTTTAATCGTTATGGCTCTATTTGGAATAATTATTGTGCTTCGCCTACTCCATTTTGAAAATATTTTGTTAAAATTGCTTATAAGAAGAGAAATCATCTTAAATTTCAAGTTAATAATAACAGTCATTTATCATTATTTTAAGGTACTTGATTTAATGGTTTATCCTTTAGAGATCATTATGGTGATATTATTTTTAATTGGTTTAATCTTCCTAAGTATATTTTTCTTAAAGACGTCATTGTAGAGGGTAGATGGAAGTTATCTAATTTTAGAAATTTTCTTGTTCATTATGTTAATATTATTGTTAACATTTCTATTATTTAAAGGGATTCTTGTCTTTGGGAGCATAAAAATTTTTATTCCTATATAAAACTGTTTATTCTTTTCTCTATGATTCTTTTCTTTCTATTGATATTTAAATGATATTTTATTTTTTCTATCACACTTGAAAAATTATTCATAAATGTTTGAAAACTTGTGACATTCTTTTCTAAAGTTTTTTAATTAAAAAATATATTTATATATATATTTCATCTTTTAGCTATGAAAGTTACTGCTTATTTTATTTAGTTTGAGAGGAATTCAATAAATTTTAGAAAAAATCTCTGCTCTATGGATATGTTTATTTATTATATACATGGGATGAATATATTTGAAAGTAGGAAGTGGAAATTCAAAATACCTAATCTTGGTTATATTTGAAATTTTTATAATTTCTAGCTCTTTACCTCTCTTGCTGTGGAATTTTTTTGGTGTTTTGGTTGGAGTTTGTAGTATTTCCAGGATCAATTTTTATTCTGCTTATTTGGCTATTTTCTTGTTGTTTTGTTTCCTTGCGGCTTTCTCTATTATTTTCTTGCTTAGGAATTTTACTGGGTCTTTTCTTGATTGTAACAGATATTTTTAACTTAATTTAGTTTTTTGTCTATTTTTATTTGAGTTGGTATCTTCTTATCCTTTTGTTTGGTTTGTTTCTGTTAGATTGCTTTTGTTTCAAGTTTTTGATTTTGTTTCTTGTGTTTCTAGTTGTGATCTTTTGGTTGTTGTCTCACTCTATTTTTGTTATTACTTTTTTATTTTCTATAGTTGTGTTATTTTGACGACTGTCTTCATTATGTGCTTTTAGCGTCGGTGGTTTCCTTGTGGTTCTTTGTCGTTTGTTTTTGTTTGTTTTGATGTGAGTTTCTTTGTAACTTTCCTTTCTCAGCTTTCTTTTGCTTTTGTTTTTGATAATGGCTTGCTTTTCTTTTTGTTAGCATTTTTTTTGTGGTGTTGTGCATAACCACCCTCTTCATTTTATCAGTTATTAATCTGATTTGTTGGACACTTCTCTTTGTTCTTTGTTTTTGTGCTTATTTTTGGTTAAGCTATGATACACCTCGTCTTTAAGTTGACTATTAACCATTCCTTTAAACTCTTTTTTAGTTTACACCTCTACTTTGTTTGATTCTTTAAACATGGATAGAGTTTTTTTCAACCTGTTGAATGAATTTAACTAGAAATAGTCGAGTTAGTCATCACGGCTACTTCTATCTCGTGTTGGATGCCTCAAGCTTGCTCCTAATCCTACTTTCACTATAAGTTCGATTGTTTTAGTTCCCATAGTGAATTACTAGCCTGTAAGTTTTAGTTTTCTTTATTAACGCCAGGATTTTATTTCACTAAACAAAGTTAGAAAATGAGAGTTGTGAGCAAAGATAGAAAATGGAGGAAAAAATACTTTGCCGACAGCCAAAGTTGCCAAGTCGACGATGAAATAAACAGGCTGAAGGATTCCATCGCCATTCTCGCCAATGAAACGCCTAATTCTCAAATGGACCCTTTGCAGTTGGCTTATTCAAGCATAACTGTATAGTTTTTAAATATATATACTTTAATTATAGCCGCCCAAGTAATTAAGATTGAATAGATATAAACTTCTAACCTGCAACAAAAGCAAAGGTTAAAGTTGC
This sequence comes from Phalaenopsis aphrodite, assembly GCA_003013225.1. Lineage (NCBI taxonomy): Eukaryota > Viridiplantae > Streptophyta > Magnoliopsida > Asparagales > Orchidaceae > Phalaenopsis > Phalaenopsis aphrodite. Next base: position 688,495 of record NEWO01000190.1, on the reverse strand, counting down.
CACTTTTCTATCATGTCCTATAGTTTTCAAACATTAAAATCTAATTAGATTCCCACAGCTCACTTTGTAGGTCCATTAATAAGCTTTAACTGCTGCTTAGAACTAAAATCCACATGTTACATATAGGTAGATTTAAATTCAACAATTAAATAGCATTTTTGACATGAGAGATACAATACTTTATTAGAAATTTTTTGTATCAGCATATTCTAATACATTTTCATAATCTTATGCCATATTTTACCACTCAGTATGCTTAAAATGTTAGATAATTTAATTAAATTCAATAGAAATTAAAAAAATTATTTTGATATGCCTAAACTAATTTAATTATATTATACAATAATTTAATCATAATCATTAAATAATTTACTCATTCTTACAACATGTCAAACATAAAATTAAGACTACATGGCTCTAAAAGAAGAGAAATTATTCCGTACAGTGTCCGAAAAGGATATTCTCTGCATGCGGTGTCCAATTTCTACCATCACTCACCGCAAAGAATAATTTTTCCTAAAAGAAAACATATCTCAAGCAAAATGCAAGCGAATATCCAGATAATTTTGTTAAATATATTAACAAAATGGCAAAATAATTCAAATGAACATTTTCTTAATTAAAACAAGACGAGAAACAAAAAGCTTCAAAAACACAGCATCTGTTCGCATGATTTATTGAAAGTCCAGCAAATATAATCTATAATAGAGCGATGAATACGGTGAATTACTGATCGTATTTTTGTCCTAAATGTCACCTTAATTCATCAAATAGAAATAATAATAATAAAAATAGTAATAATAATAATAATAGAAACCATTTAGACTTCACGCAGCAACTTAGACAAGTGTTAAGAATGGCAACGAATAAATGAGATCCGGCGATTTGGTGTTCCTTTACTTGTGGGGCGGCTAGTCCGAAAAGTTCTAGTTTTTACTTGCGTGATTCCGCCACATAGCTTCAAATACCAACTCCGTATTCCTTGTACTAATTACTTACTGTCTATCTACAATCACGCACACGAAGCCACCAACTTCCGCCATACTTCAAATACCTACCTTTCATGCGCCGGAAGCCACCGCGACGACGCCAGACGCCGGCCGGAATGGAGAGAAGTCATCGCGACGGCGGATGTTGACCATCAGACCGTGCTTCATGAACAGGGTAAGCGACATCTTCTGCTCCACGCGGTGGCCGGGAACTACTGCGAGGCGGTAGCGGAGGAGCACGCCGGCTGCGATGGACTTCATTTGAAGGTAGGCGAGGTCTTTGCCTAGGCATACACGAGGGCCCGCGTTAAAAGACACGAACTTGAAGAAATCGGCTGGCGGTTCGAACCGGCGGCCGTCGTCGGAGAGCCAGCGTTCCGGTCGGAATTCCAGACAGTCATCCCCCCAAACCGATTTCATCCGTCCGGTGGAGTAGATGGAGTAAGTGATAGCGGAGCCTGCCGGAACGAAGGTGTTGTCTGGAAGTACGTCGTCTGCTACTACATGCTTTGAGTCCTCTGGAACAGAGGGGTACAGTCTGAGCGTCTCAGAAAGCGCAGCTTTGAGGTAGACGAGACGATCGAGCTCCTCGAATGCAAGAGGGGAGTCGAGCCAGGATTTGAAGTCGTCGGAACCGCGGCTGTCGGAGAGAACAGAGTAAAGCTCGGATTTTATACTCTGCTCGACAGCAGGGTGAGTCGAAACGAGCCAGAAGAACCAGGACAGTGCCACGGATGAAGTGTCACGGCCTGCTAGAATAAAGTTTAGTGCCACGTTCTGGAGGAAGTCATCGGTATATGATCCTTTGCGCATAAAACGGGAGAGAAGATCATCATGACCGGAGTTCAGCTCTAACTTTCGTGCCTTGATAACGGCGGAGAGGTATCGATCGACATGCGCAACAGAATGAGACAGAGTACCTTCCATGCCAAGCCGAAGCCATTTTTTGAACCTCCACAGCACTTCCGGCAAAATGAAACGCTGCAGGCTAGCCTCGGTGGCGCGGTCAAAAGCCGTCGCGAAGTCGTTCTCCGGCAGCCCTGGCGCCAATGTTTCCGGATCACGGCCGAAAGCCAGACCGCAGATGTTGTCGAAGGTGAGGCGGAGGAGGAGGTCCTGGAGATCGACTGCGGAGCCGTCGGCTACTGCGGCGTCGAGGATTGGGAGCAATCTCTGATGTATGGAACGAGAGACCCAGCGTGACATGGCTGTACGTAGCGTGCGGGTGGTGAACTCGAGCGCGGCTGTCTTGCGCTGGAGAAGCCAGGTATCACCATCGGTGTTAAATATTCCATCACCGAGCAGATCATGGAAGACGGCGTGCCATGTCGGACCTTTGGGATAGTTGTCGAAGCGAGTTTTCAGGATGTGTTCCAGGTTTCGCGGGTCGCACGTCACGGTGACGAGACCCTGTCGACGGGCGAGCAGGGGAACGGCGCAGATGCAAGTCTGGTAAGTCCCACCGGTCCGGCGGAGATTCTCTGCGATCCACTCGTGCATGCGATCGGCGTTTTGCACGAGTCCTGGGAGGCTGCCGACTAGCGGCCACACGCGCGGTCCTTGCATGCCAGCCGCCATGCGGAAGAACCAGATCATATATGCGGCCACGCATGCCGCAGCAGCACCCAACCACATTGCGGCCTCCATTTACAATCTACCACTCCTGAGCGGGATCGATTTCTTCTTCCCCCGACTAACAGAAGCTAATGGGCAGGATACAATTATGGGTGGTTGTGTGCTATAGATAACAATGCTAATACATTTATAAAGGGGGATCGCGGTGGTGGTGGCGAGCAGGGGAATTTAATGCGCCAGACTGGTTGTATCTTGATCCTCACCAGCCACCCACACCCTCTCTCTCTCTCTCCTCAGTTTCTCTTCCCCTGCTCAAAATACGATCTTTACGCCACAGCTTTGCTCTAATGTCTACGGCTCTCATAACTCGCTCTTTAAATGCCGTCAGGAGTCGTTGGGATCAAAGTTAAAAGCATGGGGGAAGGCTAATTAATATGCTGCCGCCACGTCAGAGTTATGAACTTTGGCTTCCCCTGTTTCTCCTTGCCTGAAACTGCTTCAGATGTGGTATGGGTGAAGAAGAGCGACTCTCACAAAAGCTGAGAACTTTGTAAATTATATAGAAGAAAACTTCCCCCATGTTTAATGGCGAACAGTTATATTTTTATATTTTTAGAAGGTGGGGTAGATAAATCCATGAGTAACATTTTTTTTATTTTACTACCAGGCTTTGGAAGGATGAGAGCATGTTTCAGTTTTGGTCGTTTGGAGTTGGGTTACCGACCCCACCCGCGAGATTGGGAAAGCCGCACTTTAATTCCGCACGCTAGAGAGCTGCTGCTTCGCTGCAGGTTTCCGTCGCGGCTTGTTGCGCGACGCGTGCCGCTGTAAACTGTTGAATGGCCGCTACGTGGTTTTTGTTGGCGAGAGGTGTTTGCTGCGTTGCAGGGGATCGGGCTGAATTTTCTTTAAATTTTTTTGGTTTAATTAATACATGGTTTTACGGTTTTTTGGTGGGATTAAGTTGTCAGGATTAGCCCTAGCGGCCTTAACTACCAAAGAATAAGTTGATGTTTAGGGATGGCCTAACGACGCCAACTCTTACCCCCGCGGCCTTTTTAAGACGATTTCTCATCTAATTTGTAATTAGAGTTGAATTGAATGGCGCCGCGCGCTGATTATTGAAGTGGTTTAGAATTATATGTTATATTTAATGGGGATGAAGTTTTGAAATTGTATGATTCGGAAGTTTTTTAAATAATTTTTTATTATTTATGTTGGATGCTAAATTGTCTTTGTAAGGAAAATTTTTCTATTTAGACTCAGGTCGTAGCTTTATGTGCGGACTCCAATAATATGCAGACATGCATGCTATATCAGGTCTATCTAAAAAATATTAAAGTAAAACAAGCAGACACCGCAATAATCTCAAAATAACCCTGAAATAACATCTGCAGTGTTTTTTCGGTTATTTAAGTGAAATATATGAGTTTCTCTTCAATGACCTTGAAACAAACCGAAATAATCTCGAAATAACCTCCGCAATGTAACACACGTTACAACATATTATTGGAATCTACATGTAGTGCTACGTTCGGAGTCTGGACAGAAAAATTTTCCCCTTCGTAAACATGCCCCGAGAGATTAAGATTGAGTGAAGGAAGTGAGAGAGAAAGAGAGTATAACAAATTAGAAGTTCTCTTTAGGAAGATTGGATTAAAAAGTTCTCTTATTCGTATCTTTGTCTCCTATTTATATAAACTTATTTTTATATATTAAAATACTAATAAAAGATTCAAGTCTAATTAAAATTTTGGAATAAAAGATTCAAAGTATTAAAATCTGTTTTCTAATTTTCTACATGGCCTTTGAGCCGAATTTTAAATGGATTGCGTGACATGGATTTCACTCGAGTAATTCTAATAGGGCCTCCATGCTTAGGTTTGTAGTACATAAATGCATTATTTGCATGTCATAAGGAGAAGACACAGTGCTTCTCTAGCCAGATTAACCCAAAAATAAAATTTTACTTACATGATTGTCTAGTGCGCTTAGGTCATTAGAAGTCTCCTCGACCCAGACAAATTTATGTCTTTTTTTTTCAAGTGTTTCCAGCTTTGTAGTTAAACCTCCCTTTATCCTCTTTTCTAGTGACATTTTTACCATTTCTGCAGGTATAAGTCCCGCCTGTTACAGCTCCATATGATAGTCATAGTATAAAGTTTTTCTCCTTTGACCTTAGCACTACCGAGGTTTCCTTGGACGACACAATTCACAGATTACTGACCATGGATTCAAGACATGTTGGGTTGACTACGTTCATGACCAAGAAGACCTATGGTCCTAGTAGCTTGGTATGATTGGTATGTGGTACCTTAACCCAACTACCTCTACCTTATAAGGATTACTCCTCCCTTTTTTTTACTACGACTTTTGAGCCCTGTCACTCCTTTTTGCATTCGTTGGTATCTTCTTGATGACCTAATTATTAATGAGCTGCCACCCATTTGGGATATGATGATTTATCCTCTGCCCTTATGACCAAGATGTGCTTTGACGTATTGGGATTCCCTGTCAGAATGATTTGGTTAGTTGGCAGACTCTGTATATCGATGAGTCTGTTACCCATGAGAGACCGTGAGAGACTCACTCTCCACCTCGTGGCTCAGCGAGAACTTTAAAAGAAATGGAGCATTCCCATGTGGAGTAACTATCATTTGATATTCTTATGCTAGTCATCACAACTAATGCAAGCAAAACTCTTTCGGATCAAGTGTATTCTTAAAGAACCCCCAAATAGCAGTTAACAAGTAGAATACGTTTTTTTGGGTGCACTCTAGACCCAAGAACAACCAAACACACTTGAATCTCTAGTTGTTACATAGGTTTTCTTTCACAGATATTGATCCAAGGGGCTTCCGCCTCATCTTCTTTGGGTTAAAAAACTTGACCTATCATTGCGAGGTTTATCACACATAGGCTTCCATATTCTTTCTCTTATCTGTCATCTGTCGTATGTCATTCTTTTCTAGTTCCTCTCTTCTCCTAATCAGTAACACGATCCAGAAGAGAGACTTATTCGAAATGGGAAGCTATATGACGATAGACTCTTTTAAAAATAAAAAGAGAAAGAAACAAAAACAATTACGTGTATATAAAATGACGGAGCATGCCTCTCCCGAACGCTGTCTCTTCCCGTCAGAGGGTTGGGTTCCTCCTAAAAAATGGTCGAGATTATAATTACTACGTGGACTTCATTGCCCGAATAGGTCTGTTCGGTTCTTCTACCACAAACTTGCCCTACTCATGCTTATGTGGGTCGACTACAGCAAAATTTTTGAGCTTTCTGGCACAGATGAGCTCCTCAATCAGGTTTCAGAGGTGATGGCATTCCTAGTGTCATAGCCTTGGTGCTGATGGTACTGGTAGTATTTCTTCATAATTCGCAAGGCGGGGCTGCCTTCAGTGGCTGGGCCAATTTGAAATAATCCTTGTTATGAATGACCTGGATTATTTCAGCCATTGACATATTGAGGGATGTCGAGTTTTGCATTTCTCGATAGACATGCTCTCTCTCATAATACTGGGCCAACTGTTGATTAGAGCATCGTTTTCGGTCATGATTCCCTCGGTCATTCCTTCGTTGATCCCGTGACCGAAAGTTATTGTTTGTTAACAGATAGAGGACTAATTGTCCTTTGTGTTTTGCGGTTCCCCCTATTCTTTCTGCTTTTTTGAGGGATGTTTGGATGACTCTTACTTACCCTTTAGAGAGTCTCGTAGATCTTCCACAGCGAGTATGAGCTCGTGCATCTTCTCCAATACTTATGCAAATGTAGCAGGTTTGAATAGATTTAGGTCACACCGGAACCGCTCACTTCAGACTTCGCATTTTAAAGTTGTTCCAGCTATATCAAGCTTTAGTTCTCTACCTTCGAGCACCTTATTTCGGAAGCGGGTGATGTCAGCCCGCAGACTCTCGTTTTTTCCCTGCTTTAGGTCAAGCATGGTGCCTGAATCTTTCCTCAACTTCTGCAAGTTTCAAAAGTGCAAAGCGAAGACTCTCTTAATGTCTTAGTAACTTGAGACAGTTTCGATCGGCAGACCGTTGAACCATCAAAGGGCTGACTCCTTCAGAGTAGTTAAGACGAAATGACATATTATAAGATTATTGATCGGGAGCAGACCGACGGATGATTCAAACGAAACTACGTGATAAATCGGGTCGGTCCTTACCTTGTAAGAATCCAGGCGATGTATCCTTAGTTTGGGCCGTTCAAATGCTTTGAAATACGTGATGATAGTTGTAATGTATATAATATAAATATTTTTTTTTAATTTTGTTTTTATTAGACAGCTGTTCTGTACTTTAAGAAATAATTATAATAAAAAAAATCAACAAAATATGTATTGTTTTGTAGTTTTAATAAGCTTGTGGGTTGATTTGGCTCGTCAGTTGAATGAAGCTTGAATTAAATTTACTAATTTTAAAATTACAGCACGGAGACTATTTTCTAGATAATATTTAACTTTTCTTTAAATTTCTTTAAATTTAAATATTTTTTTTAATATTTATTATTATCATTATTTTAAATTTATTTATTATATTAATTTTATCTTAGCCAAACTTTAATCAATATATTCTAATCTAGTTAACTTCCATAATTAATTGGGAAAATGGCACATGTCATGTTTTATTATCATCAAAATATTTTTTAAATGGGAAGATGCCAAATGTCTCAGGTATTTAGGTATCTAACGCTTAAATTTTTATATTTACATATTGAACACTCAAAATCTTTATCATCATTATTAATATCTAAAAAATCAATTATGAAATTATTACAAGTGCAAATATTAAATATTAGGTGATAAATATATAAATACAAATTTTTGTCTTATTCATTTAAATTTCTCTTTTTTTTTAATCCTTCAATTCATCCTAAACTTTACTTTAAAAGTATAAAAAAAAATAAATTCACATAAAATTTATATAAAAATTTAGGGGCATTTACATGCAGACCAACCAATTTAAATATATTTACATATCTAATATGTAAATTTAAAAATTTACATTTATACCATCTAATTTTTCTGCTTCACATAAAAAAATATCACTATTTCAACTTTTATTATTACGCAAAAGCTGAACGATCATTTGTCAGTATTGCAGATAGATATGCACATAAATAAAAATTAATTGGTGTGCATGTAAATCTTCCAAAATTTTATTAAGGAAATTCCTTTTTGAATTATGATCCTTAATTGACTTAAAAATAATTTTAATCGAAGAAAGAAAAAAAAAATTCCCAGTGATTTATATATATATATATATATATATATATATATATATATATATATATATATATATATATATATATATATATATATATATATATATATATATATACACGCAATTTTGATAGTCACTGTTAAGTAAGAAGTATATCTTATTTTGTATTATTCCGATGTGAATATTTGTTTCTGAAGTATCAAATATATGACTATATCAGTTCCATAACAAACTTCTTTACTACACAAAAGCTGAATGATCATTTGTCCAGAAACAACTGTCACACAGCTGTTTTCAAACCGTAGAAAACAAACAGCCAATCAGATCATCCGCAACAACTTTCTGAGGCAGTTGCTGTGTGGCAGATTATTGATAAGCTAATAAACCCTAATATGGTCAGTAGTTTAGTTCAATCAGATTATACTAAAATGCTAATATTATTTATATTAAAGCATAAGAATAGGATTTTCCTAATGCATACACGATTGCCATTTTTGAAAATATTATTTAAAAATATCATAAGGACTTGACTAACATAATGTAACATTACATGTGCCACTTAATCAACTACTTTCTAAAATATAAGAACTTGAAGGGTTAAATTTACACTTTGAACCAGTATACGACAAATGTATTGCAAGGTGGACATTGACATATATAAAATATCCTGCCACAATTATCCAAACTATATATTTACTTTGATGATTACAAAAATATAAAAATTTAGTACAATTTCTTATTACAACATATTCTTGGTCTATTTCTAACAATATATTTCTTAATCTTTTTGTAGCAATTCCTTTATTTTAATTGAAGTGCGACTCCATTATTTTGAGGGTAACAATTAGGGCTCTCGAAACGGCTTGTAGTTCGTGAACAGTTCGTGTTTGGCATGTTCATTCGCTAAGTTGACGAGCGGAACATGGAGAATTTTTTTTATGTTCGAGATATAAACAGCCGAAAATGAATAAAGATTTGTTTGTTCGTGTTCAGCTCGTTTTGACTTGACATAATTAAATTACATATGTATATATACATATATATGATTTATGAGTAGTATTTTTTTTTAAAGTTAATTGATTACAAGGCTGCAAAAGAATTATAACTAATTAAAATTATTAATTAAAAAAATAGAATAAAATTATATTAAATTATATTTAAATGATGTTTTAATATAAATAATAAGATAAAAATCTCGTCTAAATCTTTAACATTCTATGAATAGAATTGTCAAAATGACTATTTGTTCGTGAACAACTCGTGTTCGTCTCGCTAAGCAAGCATGCCGAACATGATCACTTTTTTTTTTTTTTGAAATACGAATGAACCGATACGAATAATTGTATTTCTTAACGAGGCTCGCTTGTATTCGACTCGTTACACCCTGATTTACAATTTTATTTAGTGATGAAGTCAACCATTCCTCTGTATTCAGTTTGTGTTCCTATTAATACTCCCTTGGTGAAAACAAATTTGTTCTCATGGTTAAACTCTGGAAAAGAAATTTGTATATCTTCAAGAAGTTCCCATGAAGCAACTTATGCAAGTAATCATTCCCATTAGATTAAGACTTGGTTAACTTGTTGGTTATATTTTAATATTGTCATTTTTAAGCAGTTAATTTAGGTGGTTTTAATAATGATCAGTTTTCTTTAAATTGTTGTGGTTGTAGGGGTGTAAACGAATCAAACACAAATGAACAGAGCTCTTGTTTGAAATTGTTTGAAATAGACTCTTGTTTGAAATTGTTCCTGAAATTAATGTTCGCGTTCGGTTTGATTTGTTTGAAATATGTTTGAAATGTAAGAAATGTTTGAATTCTACAAATTGTTCGAATTGTTTGAATTGTTTAAGATCTTACAAATTTGCTTGTATTGTTTGAATTGTTTCAAATCTTTCAAAAGCTTAAACCTATATGAAACAAATGCTTAAACCTGTATGAATCACAACACATATGCAAACTAGTCAAAACACAACTCATAATAAAACTATAATATCATATCTCATCCATAAAAAAATTAGATCTAGAGGAAATATGCGATATTTCATCTTCAAAAACTATATTCCACTCAAAAAAACTAAATAAATCTAAAAGAAATATAAGAAAATTTAAGCTAAGAGACGAACATGAAGATAAACACGAAATGATAGAATTTAATATAAGCTAATAGACGAACCTGAAGATCAGATTATAATTAATAGGATTTAATTTTTTAAAATATGATAAATTTTTAGAGTATATAATTATTTTTAAAATATGATAAATATATATATATATATATATATATATATATATA
>NEWO01000190.1:623009-650577 GCA_003013225.1 Phalaenopsis aphrodite | reverse complement strand
CCTAATTCCTGTCTATTTACATGTCTAACATTTAAACTTTGCCTTTTCATATCTACCCATCCAAACATTTTACATCACATAAAAAATACACCATTTTAATTTGTACAGAGTGAAAAATACGTTTTGTTGAAGGGGGCTTTATAATTTTGTCTCCCTTGCATTTTATGAGTGATGATGTAAATCGTTAATTGCTCAAATGTCGATTCAAATTTTGGCTCGGATCAAATGGAACGGGCCAAGTTATGAGTTGAAATTTTGGGTTGAGATTTTTTTTAGTTGACTTCGAGCCATATATGGATCGACTCGAATTTACTTGAGAGCGGCTTGTAATATTTTTTATTTATAAAAATTGTATATATATATATATATATATATATATTTTATATATATATATATATATATATATATATATATATATATATATATATATATATATATATATATTTATATATATATATATATATATATATATGTCATTGTTTGCTAGATTACTTGAAGTATTTACGCAATGTGCTATTAGAAATACTGTTTAAAAGCATTTACATACTTGCCACCTAATTCCTGTCTATTTACATGTCTAACATTTAAACTTTGCCTTTTATATTTGTACCATCCAAATTTTTTATATCGCATAAAAAATACCATCATTTTAATTTGTACAGAGTGAAAAATAAGTTTGATGCATGGTAAGGTTGTATGTATCTAAAAATTGAAGTTAAGGTGTTAGATATTTTGATGCATAGAAATTGAGGGGTCGTTGTTTTTCCTTGAAGGGGGCTTTATAATTTTGTCTCCCTTGCATTTTATGAATGATGATGTAAATCGTTAATTGCTCGAATGTCGACTCAAATTTTGGCTCGGATCAAATGAAACGGGCCAAGTAATGAGTTGAAATTTTGGGTTGAAATTTTTTTTGGTCGATTTCGAGCCATGTATGGATCGACTCCAATTTACTTGAGAGCATCTTTTAATATTTTTTATTTATAAAAATTGTATATATATAATGCTAATTAAATTTGAATATAACAAGTCATGAATCAATTTCAAACCGATTTTGTAATGGAACAAATTCAAATCACTCAATTTGAGCTAGTTAGTTTCACTTTTGAGTCGGACTAAGCCAAATTACTCAATTGGAGCCAGCTTGCTTCTATTTTTTTTTTTGAGTCAGATTGAGCTCGATTTAATTTCGAGCCATCTCAGCTTGAAATCGAATTGAACGAACCATGAGTCGATTTAAAGTTGCACTAAATCTATTTGAGCCAATTTTGAACCAACCCCAACTCTGCTCGACATAGGATCATTAATAGTGGTGTTGAAACTTGATTTGCCCAGTAAACTGTGCCCAAGGTATAGAGCGTAAGGGTCAGAGGAGAGAGAAAGAGAGGGAGAAATTTTCCTGGTATGGGCAAAGTGGAGTGTTCCCTCGCTCTTAATTTTGTCCCTTTCATTTCACTGAAAAAGGTAATTACAAGAGAGGGAAAAAAGAGAGTTCTCCCTTTTAGGTTTTTTTATGAGTTTATTGGAACCCGATTTTTCAAAAGATCATCAGTGTTTTTAAGATTTTTAGATATGATGTCACCCAACTCATGCTTACTCCTCGTTCATCTCGTTTGTTCAATCGGATCATCTTCTCGGACGAGCCGCACCTTTCGTCAGGTCTTAGGTGGATCTTGTCGCAGTCTTTGCTAGGTTAACCACCAATTTTCTACTAGAGTGATTTGCAACATACCATTCACAGAGCTTGTTGCCATTGAGCATGGAACTACCTCCAGAGCTTTTTCGAGTTAAGTTTAGAGACAGATTTTTGGATGCTTTGAGTGTGGGGGATTATTTTTTCTTTCTTCTTATTTTTTCTCTTTTTTTGGTATCAATGTTTAGGATTTTTTCCTCTTTGATATGCGCTCCTCTTTTTGTTGGTGGCACAATCCATGCTTATCGCACCAAATGTTGAAACCAGATTTGTCCTGTAGACAATGCCCACGACATAAAATGTAAAGCTTTAGGGGGAGAGAGAGAGAGAGAGAGAGAGAAAGAGAGAGAGAGAGAGAGATTTGTCCCGTAGGAGCGAAGAGGGGTATTCCTGGGCTCCTTGGCCCTTTTCATTTCATGGAAAAAAAGTACTTACAAGAGAGGGGAAGATGAGAGTACTCTCTACATGAGTTGTTGAGAGAGGCCCAAGGATCTTGAATATATGCCTTGGTTACTCTATTTATAAAAGATAAAAAGCGGGGAAATATAATCTTACATCTTAACCCTTGCTTCAAGGAGGGTGGTATGGGTTATTTTCATCTTTTCCTCACTCAGATCCGTTTTGGAACTTTTTGGTCAGTGGGGCTCATTAGATTTTGGTGGTCGGCAAAGGGTGGACAACCAGTCATAGGAAGTGTTCGGCCATGGGGTGGGCGGCCAGTGTTTTGTGGTGGTCAGCCATAAGTGGTAGGCTGGTTAGACATTAGTGGTCAGCCGGTTGATAGTGGTGGTCAACCAATGGTGGCCCACCAGTGGGGGAGTAGATAGTTGGCATGACTCTTGCCATGATACATTTTGCTTGGCGAGAACTCCGATATGTATTGTCACACAAGCAGGTTTCTACAAGCCATTTTTCTTCTTTAGATTGTTGTTGCTTCTCTTGGTGATCTTGTTATGGATGTCTATGGTCAAATTGATTATATATTTTTAATAACCTTTTTTTTTTCATTTACGTCTTAAGATAATGTGAGATTTCTAACTTTATATGCTCATAATATGCGTGATTGACTAAAAATCTTGAATTTTGTTTATTTACAGAACAAAAAGCCTTAATTATTTTAGATGAAATTATTCTAAGAAAAGGAATAGCCACTTGTATTGTTAAGCTGCTCATCGGACACAAAATCATTTTAGCTTGATTTCAACCTAGCTTGAACCATGATTTAAATTGCTAAGGGCATATGAAAAAGTTAGGGAATCACATGATAGGGAAAAATTATTGCATACTGATACCGCATGCAAAGATGCATGCGGTGTTCGATCTACACTGTTGATCACAATGATCTACGGTGAGTATGCAATCAAATTTTGTTTTAAAAAAATAAAAATAAAAAAAAAGTTAAAGTGAGACCCACCAAAATATATCCTCACCGTAGATCACCGTGATCTACGGTGTAGATCAGATGCATTCGGTGTCCTCATGCAATAATTTTTCCATGATAGGAGCCTGCTGGGTGAACACATCGATGGATGCACAGCGTGTGGATGAGAAAAGAATTATAAGGGAAGTTCATGGTAGGAGCTTGTTGTGGGCAGTCATCAATGGGACTGGTGGCATGCTAAGAAGAACATGAGTTTGTGAAGGAAGATTACCCTCTAGCATTTGTGTGGGGAGTAACTCGCAATCTCAGTTCGAACTAAGGTTTAAATAATATTTGAACTAAATTTTGAATTAAGTTTAATTTGAATATGAGTCCAAAATTAAGTTTAAACTAGCTCAAATAAGTCTAAATTTTGTTTAGCTTTAACCAATTATAGAGGGCTTTAGCTTCAATAAATAATGTGTGAAAACAAATGATTATTCTTCATTGAAACTGATTTAGTATGGAATAAAATTTCAGATATATTTCTCCAAATAAGTATATAATGAAATTATTTGGCTAATTATATATGTCTATTATAAGGCATATAAAGTCAAATTTCCCAATGTTGGCATAACAATTTTTTTTTAATTTTTTTATAAGGGGATTGAAATTTGAAATCTTCTTGCCATGTTCCTCTTCTTTATGATATATTCTCATTCTTTATACATATGTATAAATTTTCTATGCCCATAAAGCAAATTAAGAACAAGACTGATATTAGTTGGAATTAATGATACTTATTAAAAATATAGTCACTGTGATGCTAATAGATATTTCTATTAAAATGAAAAAAAGCCCACTCTTGTAGTCCTAACATATGTCTTTCTTGTTCATATAATAGGGATGAAAAAAGGGAAAACTTAACTTGAAATGTTAAATTAAATTTAGAAACAAGCACATGCCATATTTAATCCTTGAATTATGATGTCCTAGTGTAACACATTCAGAAATTTGTTTTGTCACTAACACCATAATAGGCCAATGAGAAACATTTTCATATTATACAAGTTTAATTGAGACTTGATTTAATGGTTAATGCTTTAACTCCTAACTATAAGATCATCCACCATACTATTGCCCCCTTAGAATAAATTAAACTATACATATAATTATACTATTGTATTAAGAATTTATTCCTTTTTAATCAATTTTTAATATCTATGATTATGTTCATGCTTATTTTATAAGGTATATGAAATAGATTTTATACTTCTAAGTAAATCATTGGTGAGTATTCCATGCATTTAAAACTATAAATTTAATAGAAATATTTATATGAGAATGCCAGCAAGCAATGTTGCCCATGTGATTCATGGGTGTGATAACTACACATCTGTTCATCTCAATTAAACACTGATAACCACGATACACTCAGCTTCCCTGCAAATTCAATTCATAATATCACCTTCTTGCTATATAATACATATGATTTTTACTAAAATAATCTTATAGAATTATATTTGTTCTTATGTTTGATTTTTCCTATAGCTTATTTCTTCTAATTCAACATGATATCAGAGTATTCTTCTTCCTACAACATATATTTCACCTCCATTTTAATTCTTATCTACTTTGAAATCACTCCTGTAAAATATAGCCTTTCATTTGTATTCCCTCCTAGTCTTCATCTCTCATATATATTCAACTCTCATCAGTAATTAACACCTTAAGTCTACAAATCAATGGCCTAGTCATACCACCTTCACTTAAATTTCTCATGAACAATCTCAAAAACTCCTTCATAACCAACCTTACATATGATACTTACCTTGCCTAAGAATCGTAGATATTCAAACTCTATAAAGTTAATGGATTTGAAGGATATCCTTATGAAAGCATAAATAACACCCCTAACACCTTGATACTAATGTAAGTGCCATCTAAGCCAAATCTGATCATCTTCTTTAGAATTTAATATATCAAAGCCTTATCTTAACACTCTTGCAAGAATCTTCCTCTCCTTACTCTCTTATGTGCTAATTCGGCTAAATAAAAATCTTCATAATGTACACATGACAATATGTACCTTAACTCAATATCTGTCATATATAAAAAGCAAGATATATGTCGTTCCAACCACTATAAATTCACTACCTCCAAAAGACATAATTTACTATACATTCAATGATGTTCCTACTAATTGTTAGCCTTTCAAAACAACCATCAAAATCTACACCCAATCAGCCTAAATGACTTCTACTCCTTGTTGTGTAGTGAAGAAATAAATTGAGCTATGAAAGATATGAGAGAATTGTCATTATATTAACACCCACCTAAATTTTAATTGAAACCAGAGGGGGAGGTCGTCAATGCTTCACTTCAGCTCAAGGATGATTAAATAATTGATTATCACCATACAATTATATCCAATGGGGGTGGAAATTCAATTAGTCTTATAACATTTCAAATATGTTGTAAGTGTGGTCATTCAATAACTAATTGTTGGCATTAACATGATCTAAATTTCATAAGTATAACAAAGCCTCGGGCCCTCATTGTTGTCAATAACACCCAACAATAAGTCTCACCTACCAATTGGGGCTTAAACTTCAGAGCTACCTCCTACCTAAAATATAATCTAATACAACTGTAGAAAACAACTTCATACAATGATTCAAACATCTTTTTTAAAAATGACTAGATCCTACCTACCTCACACGTTGGCCAGGGCATCCTCCCTCAATGTACCAATAAGTTACTCAAGTAATTCCCTTAGGCCCCAAACTTGTCTCAAAATTTTATATATATCAAACAAACCCATGACTGATAGATAATTCATGCATTATACTATTTGATGGGTTCTCGGATACTAGATAAAAACATTGGGAAGATAGTTTTCAAATGTCCACGCCATAGAGGTTTACACTCAATTAAACCATCTTCACTATTTGACAACTTCAACAGTCATCTAGATATGCTTTGTACCAAAATTATTACAGCTCTCTAACACAAACGACTTGGCCATCCACAAGTCGCGACACTCTCAAGCAAAGATCGATCCAATACCAAGAACCACCAACAACAAATTCATTTCAACACTATTGTATCTCCAAAATTAAATATCTCCCCTTCTTACAATCCACCTCTAATAGTAGCTCTTCTCTTCGCCTTATTATTATAGATGTGTAAGGACCTTTTCCCAACCCTCTCTTCTTAGACAAAGCTACTATGTATTTTGTCTTTATGATTAAATACTCTTTTGTTGGTTGTATTTTTCAATAAGGAAATATGAAACTTTAAAAAACTTTTTTTGAGTTCAAAATAATGGTTGATAAACAATACAATTCTCACTTTTAAATAATTCAATATGATAATCGTAATGAATATATGAACACAAACTTCTCTACAATATTAAAGAACATTGGCATCATACATCAATATAACTATCCAATCACACTAGAATAAAATGAAACAGTAGATCGCCAATATTGAAACCTTGTCAAAATTGTTAGAACATTTCTCATCAAATCTACTTTTTTTTTTGCAGACATAATCCTGATAGGTAATGATCTTATCAAATGTCTATCTTCCTCTACAACTCAAATGCCCTCTCCATATCACTCCTAAATAATAAAACACCTACCCATTCACATCTTAAAATCGTTAGCTTTAAATGCTTATCTTGGCTACATCCCTATCAAACACAATAACTCTCCCAATTGTCCAAAAGCTGCATTTTCCTCAGCTACACTACAACACAAAAAGGATACCAATGCTATTAACCTCTTTGAAGTAGAATGTACATCTCTATACACATAATCAATGAAGATGTTTTCTTTTATCCTCAACATAAGTTAAATACTACACCTACTTGAATTCTTCAATCTCCTCCACCACTCACACCCTTCCCTATCTCAATAGCTCCACACACTATTTCCTCTCCCCTAAAACTTAGGCACTAGTACACCCCCTTGCTTATGGATTTCTCTCTTTTCAATCTCATTCCTCCAAACACATCTTCACAATAACCTACCTTAGAGCAATTTAGAACAAAATAATTCATCATCCTATGCAAACCCTCTTGAAAAATGACATCACTTGTTGTAGAACATTTTTAACGTACTACACACCAAATATCCTACTAATCTCACCTACTTTTTAGCGGTGATCAAATATCAGCTCAAGCACCAAGTAATATCCATGAAATTTAAGTATTTACAAACATAAGGCATCAGGGAGCTTGTTCCTCCTCCCACGCATCAAAACATTCTATGTTGTAAATGAACTTACAAAACCAAGTATCACAAAGATGAAAATAAGGTCATGTACAAAGATTTTTTGGTTGCAAAAGGTTTTAATCAAGAACATAATCATGATTATACTGAAACATTTAACCCTATAGTTAAATTCTCAACAATTCACAACCTCCTTACACTAGCTCTCAACCTCGGCTAAAATATTAGCAATTTCAATGCTTTTCTTCATAGGATATTGACAAACATTTCCTACATCCAATAACCTAAAGGAATTTTTTGGCACTAATGTATTTCTCCTTAAAAAGGCCATCTATGGTTTTGGAACACACCTCATCAATGGTTCTCCACATTTACAAATCACATGTAGCAACATGGCTTCACCCCCAATCAGACTGATCTATCACTCTTCATGTATCAAGAACAAATTAAAGAAAAACTAGTCACCTTCTTTTATACATGAAAAATATCTTCTACACCGGAAAGGACACCACTCTCATGGCCATTTTCTCCACAATCTTCAACAAACCTTCCTAATAAAGGGTCTTGGCTCCCCAGACACCTATTGGAATCCATCTAAATAAAATTATGCGTGTACACTAAATTCTTGATAAACCAAGTATAGACAATTGTAAACTAGTTCTCACCTTGCTCTCCTCCCATCAAAACAACCTCTACTAGCTAAATAGAACCATTTCTTGAACCTCATATTTATTGGTAGCTTTTGAACTCCTTATAATATCTCACCATTACATAACCAAATCTTGTATTCCCTGCTAATGCCTATGCCAATTTATGCCCAAGCAAACTGATCACCACTATTAATTACTCAAATGAACTCTGTGTTACATCACTACAACACACAACACTCAGCCTTCAAGCTTTTACCAACTTAGATTGGCAAGAAACCCAATCAATTGGAATTCCACATCGGGTTACTACATCTTCCTAGGCCAAACTCATATATCATGGAGTGCCAAAAAGCAATTGAGAATGGCTCGCTCTTCCACTGAAGCTGAATATAAAATTGATACCTCTGTATATGTAGAAATCATTTAGATACATCGATTGTTAAAACAACTAGGAGTCCCCACTACAAAACCAACTTCACTTTTCTATGACAACATATCTACTAGTGCTTGTCAACAATCCTTTGTATCATGTGTGCATAAAAAATATAGAAGTATATCATCATTTTATATGTGATTGTATTAAATCTCAAATCATATTAACGCATCACAATCAAGATCCATTATGAAGACCTATTTGCCAAACTCCTCTCTTCAACATAGCTCATCCATCTCCGTTCTAAGCCCACAATTAATCCAAGACAGATAAGTATCTTGCATGGCAATGATATAAAACAGAATAAATCATTCTCCAAACTCTTCAGCATATACAATAACATTAGGTTCTTGTCTCCACATCTGCTCATCCCAACCGAATACTGATAATCATCTAAAACATTTCGTAACAGAAAGATACTATAGCTTCCCTATAAATACCATTTACTATATCACCTTCAGTTAGTAGAATACATAATACTTAATACTTAAATGATCTTACAGAATCCTCTCTATTCTTCAATTTAGTTTTTGCTATAACTTAATCATGTTAACTCAATATGGCGCACCTGCCCTTGCCTTTCACACAAGTTCCAAGGTCTGCTTGCTTGTTGCCTCTAAAGTTTATATAAGAATGCAGTATCCACAGTCAAGGCCACTTTTTTAGTGGCATGTTACTTCAATTTTTTACTCAACTAAAAGCATAACACATTAATTTGTTACATAGATAACACTCTAAATAATCCTATTTTCAAATCTATCAATATCTTTCATCTATTTTTCATATTATTCATTTTTATCAAATTCTCACTGATTCTACAGTGGGACATGTAAAAGCATTAAGTTCAATAGTTCAAAAAAACAGATGAATACTAATTTGAAAAATAATAATGTTTCAAGTGTTGTGTATGGAATAATCCCTGCAAATGGAACATTACTACTAATAATTGTGCAATAGAAAAATAAAAATATAAGTGAGTCAAATTACCAGTAGGAACATTGGAAGCAACATTTGATAGGAGAAGCACAACAAGAGCGAGCACAGCCATTCCAGTTGCATGGTTAATCCTAGCATGAGGTTCCATGAAGTTCCAAAAAACACTTGGTATTCCCGTTCTGTTGAATCCTTCTACAGTGATGAACATCCCGCAGAAGAATATTAATAAAGAATATGAAACCTGAAGATAGTTTGGGAACAAGAGTGTCAGGATGCAAAAAATNCCCTTTCATTTCACTGAAAAAGGTAATTACAAGAGAGGGAAAAAAGAGAGTTCTCCCTTTTAGGTTTTTTTATGAGTTTATTGGAACCCGATTTTTCAAAAGATCATCAGTGTTTTTAAGATTTTTAGATATGATGTCACCCAACTCATGCTTACTCCTCGTTCATCTCGTTTGTTCAATCGGATCATCTTCTCGGACGAGCCGCACCTTTCGTCAGGTCTTAGGTGGATCTTGTCGCAGTCTTTGCTAGGTTAACCACCAATTTTCTACTAGAGTGATTTGCAACATACCATTCACAGAGCTTGTTGCCATTGAGCATGGAACTACCTCCAGAGCTTTTTCGAGTTAAGTTTAGAGACAGATTTTTGGATGCTTTGAGTGTGGGGGATTATTTTTTCTTTCTTCTTATTTTTTCTCTTTTTTTGGTATCAATGTTTAGGATTTTTTCCTCTTTGATATGCGCTCCTCTTTTTGTTGGTGGCACAATCCATGCTTATCGCACCAAATGTTGAAACCAGATTTGTCCTGTAGACAATGCCCACGACATAAAATGTAAAGCTTTAGGGGGAGAGAGAGAGAGAGAGAGAGAGAAAGAGAGAGAGAGAGAGAGATTTGTCCCGTAGGAGCGAAGAGGGGTATTCCTGGGCTCCTTGGCCCTTTTCATTTCATGGAAAAAAAGTACTTACAAGAGAGGGGAAGATGAGAGTACTCTCTACATGAGTTGTTGAGAGAGGCCCAAGGATCTTGAATATATGCCTTGGTTACTCTATTTATAAAAGATAAAAAGCGGGGAAATATAATCTTACATCTTAACCCTTGCTTCAAGGAGGGTGGTATGGGTTATTTTCATCTTTTCCTCACTCAGATCCGTTTTGGAACTTTTTGGTCAGTGGGACTCATTAGATTTTGGTGGCCGGCAAAGGGTGGACAACCAGTCATAGGAAGTGTTCGGCCATGGGGTGGGCGGCCAGTGTTTTGTGGTGGTCAGCCATAAGTGGTAGGTTGGTTAGACATTAGTGGTCAGCCGGTTGATAGTGGTGGTCAACCAATGGTGGCCCACCAGTGGGGGAGTAGATAGTTGGCATGACTCTTGCCATGATACATTTTGCTTGGCGAGAACTCCGATATGTATTGTCACACAAGCAGGTTTCTACAAGTCATTTTTCTTCTTTAGATTGTTGTTGCTTCTCTTGGTGATCTTGTTATGGATGTCTATGGTCAAATTGATTATATATTTTTAATAACCTTTTTTTTTTCATTTACGTCTTAAGATAATGTGAGATTTCTAACTTTATATGCTCATAATATGCGTGATTGACTAAAAATCTTGAATTTTGTTTATTTACAGAACAAAAAGCCTTAATTATTTTAGATGAAATTATTCTAAGAAAAGGAATAGCCACTTGTATTGTTAAGCTGCTCATCGGACACAAAATCATTTTAGCTTGATTTCAACCTAGCTTGAACCATGATTTAAATTGCTAAGGGCATATGAAAAAGTTAGGGAATCACATGATAGGGAAAAATTATTGCATACTGATACCGCATGCAAAGATGCATGCGGTGTTCGATCTACACTGTTGATCACAATGATCTACGGTGAGTATGCAATCAAATTTTGTTTTAAAAAAATAAAAATAAAAAAAAAGTTAAAGTGAGACCCACCAAAATATATCCTCACCGTAGATCACCGTGATCTACGGTGTAGATCAGATGCATTCGGTGTCCTCATGCAATAATTTTTCCATGATAGGAGCCTGCTGGGTGAACACATCGATGGATGCACAGCGTGTGGATGAGAAAAGAATTATAAGGGAAGTTCATGGTAGGAGCTTGTTGTGGGCAGTCATCAATGGGACTGGTGGCATGCTAAGAAGAACATGAGTTTGTGAAGGAAGATTACCCTCTAGCATTTGTGTGGGGAGTAACTCGCAATCTCAGTTCGAACTAAGGTTTAAATAATATTTGAACTAAATTTTGAATTAAGTTTAATTTGAATATGAGTCCAAAATTAAGTTTAAACTAGCTCAAATAAGTCTAAATTTTGTTTAGCTTTAACCAATTATAGAGGGCTTTAGCTTCAATAAATAATGTGTGAAAACAAATGATTATTCTTCATTGAAACTGATTTAGTATGGAATAAAATTTCAGATATATTTCTCCAAATAAGTATATAATGAAATTATTTGGCTAATTATATATGTCTATTATAAGGCATATAAAGTCAAATTTCCCAATGTTGGCATAACAATTTTTTTTTAATTTTTTTATAAGGGGATTGAAATTTGAAATCTTCTTGCCATGTTCCTCTTCTTTATGATATATTCTCATTCTTTATACATATGTATAAATTTTCTATGCCCATAAAGCAAATTAAGAACAAGACTGATATTAGTTGGAATTAATGATACTTATTAAAAATATAGTCACTGTGATGCTAATAGATATTTCTATTAAAATGAAAAAAAGCCCACTCTTGTAGTCCTAACATATGTCTTTCTTGTTCATATAATAGGGATGAAAAAAGGGAAAACTTAACTTGAAATGTTAAATTAAATTTAGAAACAAGCACATGCCATATTTAATCCTTGAATTATGATGTCCTAGTGTAACACATTCAGAAATTTGTTTTGTCACTAACACCATAATAGGCCAATGAGAAACATTTTCATATTATACAAGTTTAATTGAGTCTTGATTTTAATGGTTAATGCTTTAACTCCTAACTATAAGATCATCCACCATACTATTGCCCCCTTAGAATAAATTAAATTATACATATAATTTTACTATAGTATTAAGAATTTATTCCTTTTTAATCAATTTTTAATATCTATAATTATGTTCATGCTTATTTTATAAGGTATATGAAATAGATTTTATACTTCTAAGTAAATCATTGGTGAGTATTCCATGGATTTAAAACTATAAATTTAATAGAAATATTTATGTGAGAATGCCAGCAAGCAATGTTGCCCATGTGATTCATGGGTGTGATAACTACACATTTGTTCATCTCAATGAAACACTGATAACCACCATACACTCAGCTTCCCTGCAAATTCAATTCATAATATCACCTTCTTGCTATATAATACATATGATTTTTACTAAAATAATCTTATAGAATTATATTTGTTCTTATGTTTGATTTTTCCTATAGCTTATTTCTTCTAATTCAACATGATATCAGAGTATTCTTCTTCCTACAACATATATTTCACCTCCATTTTAATTCTTATCTACTTTGAAATCACTCCTGTAAAATATAGCCTTTCATTTGTATTCCCTCCTAGTCTTCATCTCTCATATATATTCAACTCTCATCAGTAATTAACACCTTAAGTCTACAAATCAATGGCCTAGTCATACCACCTTCACTTAAATTTCTCATGAACAATCTCAAAAACTCCTTCATAACCAACCTTACATATGATACTTACCTTGCCTAAGAATCGTAGATATTCAAACTCTATAAAGTTAATGGATTTGAAGGATATCCTTATGAAAGCATAAATAACACCCCTAACACCTTGATACTAATGTAAGTGCCATCTAAGCCAAATCTGATCATCTTCTTTAGAATTTAATATATCAAAGCCTTATCTTAACACTCTTGCAAGAATCTTCCTCTCCTTACTCTCTTATGTGCTAATTCGGCTAAATAAAAATCTTCATAATGTACACATGACAATATGTACCTTAACTCAATATCTGTCATATATAAAAAGCAAGATATATGTCGTTCCAACCACTATAAATTCACTACCTCCAAAAGACATAATTTACTATACATTCAATGATGTTCCTACTAATTGTTAGCCTTTCAAAACAACCATCAAAATCTACACCCAATCAGCCTAAATGACTTCTACTCCTTGTTGTGTAGTGAAGAAATAAATTGAGCTATGAAAGATATGAGAGAATTGTCATTATATTAACACCCACCTAAATTTTAATTGAAACCAGAGGGGGAGGTCGTCAATGCTTCACTTCAGCTCAAGGATGATTAAATAATTGATTATCACCATACAATTATATCCAATGGGGGTGGAAATTCAATTAGTCTTATAACATTTCAAATATGTTGTAAGTGTGGTCATTCAATAACTAATTGTTGGCATTAACATGATCTAAATTTCATAAGTATAACAAAGCCTCGGGCCCTCATTGTTGTCAATAACACCCAACAATAAGTCTCACCTACCAATTGGGGCTTAAACTTCAGAGCTACCTCCTACCTAAAATATAATCTAATACAACTGTAGAAAACAACTTCATACAATGATTCAAACATCTTTTTTAAAAATGACTAGATCCTACCTACCTCACACGTTGGCCAGGGCATCCTCCCTCAATGTACCAATAAGTTACTCAAGTAATTCCCTTAGGCCCCAAACTTGTCTCAAAATTTTATATATATCAAACAAACCCATGACTGATAGATAATTCATGCATTATACTATTTGATGGGTTCTCGGATACTAGATAAAAACATTGGGAAGATAGTTTTCAAATGTCCACGCCATAGAGGTTTACACTCAATTAAATCATCTTCACTATTTTACAACTTCAACAGTCATCTAGATATGCTTTCTACCAAAATTATTACAGCTCTCTAACACAAACGACTTGGCCATCCACAAGTCGCGACACTCTCAAGCAAAGATCGATCCAATACCAAGAACCACCAACAACAAATTCATTTCAACACTATTGTATCTCCAAAATTAAATATCTCCCCTTCTTACAATCCACCTCTAATAGTAGCTCTTCTCTTCGCCTTATTATTATAGATGTGTAAGGACCTTTTCCCAACCCTCTCTTCTTAGACAAAGCTACTATGTATTTTGTCTTTATGATTAAATACTCTTTTGTTGGTTGTATTTTTCAATAAGGAAATATGAAACTTTAAAAAACTTTTTTTGAGTTCAAAATAATGGTTGATAAACAATACAATTCTCAGTTTTAAATAATTCAATATGATAATGGTAATGAATATATGAACACAAACTTCTCTACAATATTAAATAACATTGGCATCATACATCAGTATAACTATCCAATCACACTAGAATAAAATGAAACAGTAGATCGCCAATATTGAAACCTTGTCAAAATTGTTAGAATATTTCTCATCAAATCTACTTTTTTTTTGGCAGACATAATCCTGATAGGCAATGATCTTATCAAATGCCTATCTTCCTCTACAACTCAAATGCCCTCTCCATATCACTCCTAAATAATAAAACGCCTACCCATTCACATCTTAAAATCTTTAGCTTTAAATGCTTGTCTTGGCTACATCCCTATCAAACACAATAACTCTCCCAATTGTCCAAAAGCTGCACTTTCCTCAGCTACACTACACCACAAAATGGATACCAATGCTATTAACCTCTTTGAAGTAGAATGTACATCTCTATACACATAATCAATGAAGATGTTTTCTTTTATCCTCAACATAAGTTAAATACTACACCTACTTGAATTCTTCAATCTCCTCCACCACTCACACCCTTCCCTATCTCAATAGCTCCACACACTATTTCCTCTCCCCTAAAACTTAGGCACTAGTACACCCCCTTGCTTATGGATTTCTCTCTTTTCAATCTCATTCCTCCAAACACATCTTCACAATAACCTACCTTAGAGCAATTTAGAACAAAATAATTCATCATCCTATGCAAACCCTCTTGAAAAATGACATCACTTGTTGTAGAACATTTTTAACGTACTACACACCAAATATCCTACTAATCTCACCTACTTTTTAGCGGTGATCAAATATCAGCTCAAGCACCAAGTAATATCCATGAAATTTAAGTATTTACAAACATAAGGCATCAGGGAGCTTGTTCCTCCTCCCACGCATCAAAACATTCTATGTTGTAAATGAACTTACAAAACCAAGTATCACAAAGATGAAAATAAGGTCATGTACAAAGATTTTTTGGTTGCAAAAGGTTTTAATCAAGAACATAATCATGATTATACTGAAACATTTAACCCTATAGTTAAATTCTCAACAATTCACAACCTCCTTACACTAGCTCTCAACCTCGGCTAAAATATTAGCAATTTCAATGCCTTTCTTCATAGGATATTGACAAACATTGCCTACGTCCAATAACCTAAAGGGATTTTTGGCACTAATGTATTTCTCCTTAAAAAGGCCATCTATGGTTTTGGAACACACCTCATCAATGGTTCTCCACATTTACAAATCACATGTAGCAACATGGCTTCACCCCCAATCAGACTGATCTATCACTCTTCATGTATCAAGAACAAATTAAAGAAAAACTAGTCACCTTCTTTTATACATGAAAAATATCTTCTACACCGGAAAGGACACCACTCTCATGGCCATTTTCTCCACAATCTTCAACAAACCTTCCTAATAAAGGGTCTTGGCTCCCCAGACACCTATTGGAATCCATCTAAATAAAATTATGCGTGTACACTAAATTCTTGATAAACCAAGTATAGACAATTGTAAACTAGTTCTCACCTTGCTCTCCTCCCATCAAAACAACCTCTACTAGCTAAATAGAACCATTTCTTGAACCTCATATTTATTGGTAGCTTTCGAACTCCTTATAATATCTCACCATTACATAACCAAATCTTGTATTCCCTGCTAATGCCTATGCCAATTTATGCCCAAGCAAACTGATCACCACTATTAATTACTCAAATGAACTCTATGATACATCACTACAACACACAACACTCAGCCTTCAAGCTTTTACCAACTTAGATTGGCAAGAAACCCAATCAATTGGAATTCCACATCGGGTTACTACATCTTCCTAGGCCAAACTCATATATCATGGAGTGCCAAAAAGCAATTGCGAATGGCTCGCTCTTCCACTGAAGCTGAATATAAAATTGATACCTCTGTATATGTAGAAATCATTTAGATACATCGATTGTTAAAACAACTAGGAGTCCCCACTACAAAACCAACTTCACTTTTCTATGACAACATATCTACTAGTGCTTCTCAACAATCCTTTGTATCATGTGTGCATAAAAAATATAGAAGTATATCATCATTTTATATGTGATTGTATTAAATCTCAAATCATATTAACGCATCACAATCAAGATCCATTATGAAGACCTATTTGCCAAACTCCTCTCTTCAACATAGCTCATCCATCTCCGTTCTAAGCCCACAATTAATCCAAGACAGATAATTATCTTGCATGGCAATGATATAAAACAGAATAAATCATTCTCCAAACTCTTCAGCATATACAATAACATTAGGTTCTTGTCTCCACATCTGCTCATCCCAACCGAATACTGATAATCATCTAAAACATTTCGTAACAGAAAGATACTATAGCTTCCCTATAAATACCATTTACTATATCACCTTCAGTTAGTAGAGTACATAACACCTAATACTTAAATGATCTTACAGAATCCTCTCTATTCTTCAATTTAGTTTTTGCTATAACTTAATCATGTTAACTCAATATGGCGCACCTGCCCTTGCCTTTCACACAAGTTCCAAGGTCTGCTTGCTTGTTGCCTCTAAAGTTTATATAAGAATGCAGTATCCACAGTCAAGGCCACTTTTTTAGTGGCATGTTACTTCAATTTTTTACTCAACTAAAAGCATAACACATTAATTTGTTACATAGATAACACTCTAAATAATCCTATTTACAAATCTATCAATATCTTTCATCTATTTTTCATATTATTCATTTTTATCAAATTCTCACTGATTCTACAGTGGGACATGTAAAAGCATTAAGTTCAATAGTTCAAAAAAACAGATGAATACTAATTTGAAAAATAATAATGTTTCAAGTGTTGTGTATGGAATAATCCCTGCAAATGGAACATTACTACTAATAATTGTGCAATAGAAAAATAAAAATATAAGTGAGTCAAATTACCAGTAGGAACATTGGAAGCAACATTTGATAGGAGAAGCACAACAAGAGCGAGCACAGCCATTCCAGTTGCATGGTTAATCCTAGCATGAGGTTCCATGAAGTTCCAAAAAACACTTGGTATTCCCGTTCTGTTGAATCCTTCTACAGTGATGAACATCCCGCAGAAGAATATTAATAAAGAATATGAAACCTGAAGATAGTTTGGGAACAAGAGTGTCAGGATGCAAAAAATGATTAAATGCGTAAGAATTGCCTCGCATACCAACCAATTTTTATGTATCTGTACATATATATATGGATAAGGTGGCACATGTGTGTGGGAAAATTAAAGCTTATCATGCATGTAACTCTTCCTCCTTTCTTTATTTTTTTCTGAGTGAGTCATCAAGAATATTATTATGTTTCATCCAACTTAATTATAATTATTACAAATTTAGCTTAGATATCTAAAATATTGCTCTAATTGTTTTTTCGTTTAAAAGAAGCTCAAATCAAATCAAACAAGCTAGTTAATAAGCCAAGCCCAGCTCTGATGGAACTATAATCAAATTAAGGTTGTACAACAATGAGCTAAACTAAGATTAGATTAAAATTTATAACCAAATATATAGTGCATATTCCCATAAAAAGTTCTATTTTCCCATGAATTTGTCAGTCAAAGTTGTCAAAGGTTGCTCTTCCACTTACAAAAAAAATAAAAAAAAAAATAAAAAAAATTATCAGATGCACCCATCAAAATATACCAAAGCTAATTGTTACCTGAAACTGAAGTTGTTAGGGATTTAGTTAGAAAACTTAATGTTCTTAAAGATGTATCTCTTCCCCTAATCGGAGTCCATGACTTTTTCATATATTTTGATAGCTATAGGCTCTATAAATCTATTAATTTCACAGCAAGCATTCCTTTACTCATGCTTTATAATTTAAATTGTGTGAGGTCTTTGAGAAAATAAGTATAATTCACATTTTTTATTACATTAATTTATACTTTTTGACAATAGCATAGCAAAATTTCCAAGCCTCTTTCTCTAAGCTCCCTTCTTCCTCTCTTCCTTTTTTGTTTTCATTGGCTTTGTCCATATTTGGAACTAAAATTTATGGTGATATATGTCAGAATTACTGTAGAATGAAGGAAAAATACAAATTTCTGACAGGCTTATCTTTTTCTTTCATAAACCATTATAGAGAATTCCACTTCTGAATAACATGAACAAGATGAACTACGCACAGGTTACTAAAATAAGTATAGTTTGAGTTTAAAATAATATAAGTTTTGCATAATTACCTTATCAAGACAAGGCCCAGCATCCCTAAAATCAATAACAATGAGAACAAGCGCAGCAGTAATTGCAGTCCAAGACATGTTTAGCCCTACCAACAGAGCAGCCAACATCCCAATAGTAACCAAATACACACACCCTTTCAAGCACAAAGCCTTCCTGCTCATGCTCTTCTTCTCCACCTCAGCCCCAATCATCAAGCTCGTCTCTCTCCCACCACTCATCTGAACGCTGTTCTTCTCCTCTTCATCTCCCCCAACCTCCACTAGTGAATTCTGATTCGAAAGGTGTGACATTCTTGCAGGAGAAAACTTATGAAACAGGACCTCACCATCCACCACAGTTTCTTCAACCACCTCCTCTTCGTCCTTCACAGGGGACAAGGATTTCCAATACATACACAATAGAATTATGGTGTTTATCACTATCCCAGCAACCATTGCAGGAAGGATTCCTACTAGGAATTTTCCAAATGAGATCTTACTCTGTACTGCAATAACTAGATTCTGAGGATTACCAATGGGAGTTGTGGTGGAACCAATATTGGCACTTGAGGCAAGAGCAAGCAAAAATGGTTTTGGTGGGAGCTTGTTTTGCTTTGCGAGTTTCAGAACAAACTCAGTCAAGACAATGCAGGTGGTGTCATTTGTGAACAGAGCGCTTGAAAAAGCTGAAATGATGCAGATTCTGCAGAGCAGGTCTCTGCCACCCTTGGATTTCCATGAAAGAAGCTGACTCAAGTATTTGAACATGTGGGCTTTTTCAAGGTAGATGCTGACAACCATGGTGCCGAAGAGGAGGCTGAGGATGGGCATGTCGATGGATGAGTAGGCTTGTTCAGGAGTTATGACACGGAAGATGACCATGAGAAGGGCGCCAAGGAGGGAGCCTGCTGTTCTTCCGATGGGAAGGAAAGGGACTGCTGGGAAGACTGCAAGTATCCAGAATATGCCAAAGGAAATGGAACCTAGCACCACCTCAGCTGTAGCAGCAAGGGCCATTTCGTGCTGAAGAGTTACCCAAGTAAATTGCAGTTCAATTTACAGTTTGAGATTATAGAAAGTAATCAGTGAGTTGGATGAAGCTTGTTTGGAGATTGAAGGTACCCAGCTGTTGCAAGAATAGGGAAGTTATTATAATGGAAATGAGTACCTACTTGAATTTTTCTGTGGGCAGATATATTATCTAAAGCATGATTTCTTGCCAAGGAGACGCTAGCTTCATGGAAGAGTGGGGTGGTGTTTTAGAAGTACCATGTTTTGGTTGTTTATTGAGATTTCCTGGCTTCCTTTATGCGCTTATATAGAATTTTGAGTTTTATTAATGGGGAGAGTTGAGTGCTGTTTATGGTATTTTTTTGCTGAATTTGGAAGATTTGATTGAAGCCTTGGTGATAATTTTTGTTGGTTGGGTACAGATGATGGATGAGATTTGAGCACGTCACTGTATAATTAACTGCTATATTTATTACCTAAATTTTGTGGGTCCCATTTTGTCTCGTAAGAAAGTTATGACCACAAGGATTGTGGCTTCAAAATGAAGCTTCGAGCACACGAATTAAATGTTTTGATTGTTATATCAAGCTGTTAATTGTCATTTGATTGCGATTTGTGTGTCATTGTATTATTGGCTCTCTTTTAATTTTTCCTTTAAACGAATATTGCTAAAATTATAAATAACCCTCTTTTGATTTGTGCAAGACACACTCCACTTGTAATCTCTTTTTTGATATAGTGAATTCTCCTCATTTGCTCGTGATTTTTTCTATCTTGGATTTCCACTTAAAATATTTATGTTCTTTGATTTTTGTTTATTTCATTATTTGTTTTATCGATTTAATATTAAATTACAACAAGTGGTATTCGAGTCATACTTGATTTCGATGATGAACATAGTAAGGTATAACATTCCTCGTTTAGATTGCAACAACAAATTTTCTATTTGGTAGGTTAAGATGAGAGGAGTCTTAGCACAGATAGATCTTAACGATGTGCCACGCGGGTTTGAAAGGAAGCCCTCATCATGAATGTTGGAGGAGAAGCAACGTAAATATTGAAAGGTTCTTTCTCAAATTCGTTTTCATCTATCAAATCAAATTCTACTTGATGTTTGAAGAAAAGACTGTCGCCATGTTATGACTCAAATTAAAGCAATTGCGCATACAAAGAAGTATGACCAGTGAGTTGCACTTAAAGCAGTGTTTACACTCTCATAGAATGATAGAAGATGCATCTATTAATTGTCTTTAAGGAAATTTTCTTCGATTTGAAAGTCATAGAAGTTAAGTATGACGAAGAAGAGTTGATATTAATCTTATTATGCTCTCTGTCTTCATCATATATAATATTTAAAGATAAAATCTTGTGTGGGTGAGAGACACTAACTCTAGATGAAGTATATGATGCTTTACTTTCTAAGAAGAATATGAATCAACTTTTGGATGAACTTGTTGCTCAAGGAGAAGACCTTGTCGTTCAAGATAGAACTGAAAATAGGACTTTTGGTGCTCTTACAAAGAGTATATCAAAATCTGGAAATAATGAATAGATATACAATTACTGTAAGAAACATGAGCACATCAAATCTGAATGTTACACATTATAGAATAAAAATAGAAAGACAACTTCAAATCAGAAGGGCAAACAATCAGATCATTCTGGTGAAGCCAGTGTTGTTGAAGAAGCTATTAATGATGGTGAAATCCTAATCGTCTCCAAAGGAGAATCTTGTAATGATTGGGTTCTTGATTCAGCTTGCACATTTCATATGTGTCCTATTAGGGATTATTTTTCAACATATGAATAGTGTCAAAGGTTATCATGTTAATGGCTAATAATGATCCTTATATGATAATCGGTGTCGTAACTATTAGAATCAAAATGTTTGACGGAGACATTAGAACACTTGGAAATATGAGACATGTCCTAGATCTGAAAAGGAATCTAATTTCTTTAATTAATCTTGATGTTAATTGGTAAAAGTACTTTGGTGATGGTGGAGTTTTGAAGGTAGGCAAAAGATCTCTTATTATGATGAAAGGACAAAAGAAGGTTGTAGGGTTATATGTTTTGCAAGTCTTTATTGTGGTAGGTGATGTAGCAGTTACTACGTCTTTCATATTAGAAGATGAAGCAACCAGACTTTGGTATATGCGTATTGAACATATGAGTGAGAATTGGATGACTTAACTGAGCAAAAAGAAGACCTCTAAATTGTCAAAACATTACAAAATTGAAGGTGTGTGAACATTGTGTGTTTGAGAAACAAAAATGAGTTAAGCTCAATACTGATATTCACATACTAATGAAATAGTAGACTACATGCATTTTGTCCTTTGGGAACCATTTACACTACATTTGAAGGATGTGTCAGATATATCTTGTCGTTCATTGATGATTTCTAAAAAAAGTTTGGGTTTTCTTTTGAAGCAGAAGAGTGATATTCTTACAACATTTAAGGAATTAAATATCATGATTAAGAAGCAGATTGAAAAGAAAAACAAATGTCTTTGCACTAATAATGGGTTGGGGTTATATTCAGGAAATTTAATGTCTATTTCAAATCAGAAAGAATTATAAGAGACTTCACAGTCCGACACACACCTTAGCAAAATGGTGTAGCAGAGTGAATAAATAAAACTATAATGGAGAAGTTTCATTGCTTACTCTCCATTGCCAAGCTACCTAAACCATTTTGGGTTGAAGTTGCTTCTACAACTTGCTAATTGGTGAATCCTCTCCTTCCATTGCTATTGACAAGAAAAAGTTATAGGATATTTGATCAATTAATCCTAAAGATTACTCTAATTAAGGAAGTTTTCATTGTTCTGCATATGTTCATTTTAATAATGATTAGAGCCTAGATTTATAAAGTGTGTATTTCTTGGTTATAAAATTAGAGTAAAAGGTTATAAGTTATGGCATTGAAAAGCCATGAAAGTGATCATTAATAGAGATGTTATATTTGATGAGTCTATGATGTTACATAAAATATCTATTATAGAATCTAAAATTGATGATCATAAGGAAATGTCTAGCAGAGAAGTGGAACTTCATATTGCAACAGGTACATCCTTGGGCATAACTTCTGAGTCAAATTTAGAAAATCATGATGACTTTGTTTTCCCACCACACAAAGACAACCATCACATTAACTTAATGTCAAGAAGAGAACAAGAAAAGAAATTAAGCCTCCGTAGAGGTATGTTAAGGCTAATTTGGTTGCTTATGCTATAAATGTAGATGAAGGTAATAAGTGTGCTGAAGAGCCTTCTAGCTATAAAGAAGTTGTGAATTCAATTGAAACTAATAAGTTGATGATGGCTATGCAAGAGGAGATTGAATCCCTACATAAAAATAAAACTTGGGATTTAGAAAAATTACCTCAAGGCAAGAAAGTTGTTCATTTATAATGGGTGTTTAAGAATAAAGAAGGTACACTAGGAGTTGAAGATGCCCAAAATAAGGCTAGGATTGTTGGAAAGTGAATCAGACAAATTCCAAGTGTAGAATTTATTGATTTTTTCTCTCTAGTTGTCAACCATAGTTTAATTCGAGCTTTACTTGCTATTGTGGTTATGTATGATCTTGAGCTTCAGCAGTTAGATGTACTGTTTTTTTTTTTTTTGCATAGAGAGCTTGAAGAGAACATCTATATGTAGCAGCCTAAGGGTTTTGTGGCTATAGAAAAAGAAGATCATGTTTGTTGGTTGAAGAAATCTTTGTACGATTTGAAACAGTTTCCTAGGAAATGGTATAAGATGTTTGACTCTTTCATGATTGCTAAAAATTTTAAGAGAAGTTGTTTTGATAGTTGTGTTTACTTTAAGAAAAATACTAATGGATTATTTATCTACTTGCTCTTATATATCGATAATATGTTGATAGCTGATAAGGATAAAGAAGGTATCTTGACATTAAAAGCTCGACTTAACAGTGAGTTTGAAATGAAAGATTTGGGAGCTACAAAGAAAATACTTGGCATGGAGGTTCAAAGCGATGCAAGCAGGTAAATTATTTCTAAGTCAAAACTAGTACATTGAAATAGTATTAAATGGATTTAATATGCAATATGCCAAGCATGTTATTACTCTATTAGCTGCGCATTTCAGACTTTCATCAGCATTGTGTTTACAATCTGACAATGAGATTAAATATATGTCTCAAGTTTTATATTCCATTGTAGTGTGATCTCTCATGTATACTATGATATGTTCTCATCCAAATCTATCATATGCAATCAGTGTAATTAGTAGATATATTAATAATCTGGTTAAGGAATATTAGAAAGTAGTTCACTGGATCCTCAGGTATCTATGTGGAACAAAAGATGTTTGTTTGTAGTCCGGGTTACTTACATGATTGGAGATTTTAATAGAAGGAGATCACTTACATGGTACATGTTTATTATTGGTGGATGTGTGATTAACTTGAAGGCTACTTTACAAACAATAGATACAATATCTACAACTGAAGTTGAGTACATGACAATTATTGAAGCTTGCAAAAAAGCTCTCTAGTTGAAAGGCCCGATTGCATAGCTTAGTAAGGATTTAAAAATAACAACACTGTTGTGTGATAGCCAGAGTGTTGTTTATCTCGGCAAAGATCAAATATTTCATGAAAGAACTAAGCACATTAATGTTCGATATCACTTGTTTCGTGAAGTTATTGCTCGTGGGGATATTGTTGTGAGCAAGATCAGTACCCATGATAATTCAACGAATATCATCACTAAAGCACTTCTAATAGCTAAGTTTGAATATTGCTTAAACTTGGTTGGTTTATGATCATTAGGGCTTTGAGGAGAGGTGGAGAAGGTTTTATTCGTTACATTCTTTGGAAATTCGTGTCAAGATAGTGATTGCTAAATTTATGACTTAAATTGTTTGGATCTTTCTTCGTCTCATAAGGAAATTATGACCACATGAATTGTGAATTCAAAATGAAATTTTGAGCAAACATATTGAAGGTATTGGCCGTTATGTCAAGCTTATAATAGTTTTTAGAATGCAATCCGTGTATTATTATTTTATTGGCTCTCTTTTAATTATTTTCTTTAAAGAGTTATTGCTAAAACTATGCATCTCTCTCTTCTGTTTTGTGCAAGACATACTCTATTTCTAATCTCTTATTTGATGTAATGAATTCTCCTCGTCTGCCTGCAATTTCTTCATATTGGGTTTTCCATGTAAAATTTGTATCTTTTTTTTGTTTCATTATTTGTTGCATCGATTTAATACCAAATTATAATAATAACCTTATGTGAGTCTCATTTGTCGTCTAAACATCTTTGTAGTGGGCGGGGGGCGCATGGGAGGGCGGTTCTTGTGATTCTTTATTTTATGTGTAAGTGTGTAAACATGAGTGTGTGGCACCTTGTTGATTTTTTGATGTAGATATTTTGTTTGGTATTATGTCACCTTCCTTTCTCAAGCTTCTCTTTCTTATTTCTTACCATGATCTATATATAATGCATGATATTACCTGTTAAAATTTTAAATTGTTTGGATGACAAAAGGCTGCCTTATAATAGCATTATCCTGTTAAGCTACTAATGGGATGCCCATTTTGAATGCCCACTAGTTCACATTATAAAATACCTAAATGTCCACACATTTGTGTTTGCAGACAAAATACAAGTTTAAGAAAAACTTAATAAATAAGCCTTAGGATGGACTAATCATGCTCTATTCTTCGGTCCAACATTCTATTCCTTGGGCATGATTTACCAGACGGATATGGATTCAACCGTTTAATACTTTAATTATATTAACATATATAATTAAATTATATCATTTTAATAGAAAATTCTTCTGGATATACTGCCATTTTTTTTATTCTTATGGAAAACAGCTAATGTGAGACTGAGTAGCATTCTCTACTTGCCAAGATGGTGTTAACTAAAGCTTCTTTTATAATTCTTTACCATATTTTGAAGCTGTAATGTCTATTTTTTTAATATAATTTGTTGGGCGTAACTACCAACCCCACATACATTGCTAATACTGACAAAGCCAAATCGATTCAAGGTTGCAATTTCTACGGCTCACAAATTAATTTCTTTAACTATGATAATTTAGAGACCATTAGCTTCATAACGGGAGAATTATTTTGCTTTGTTAATGAGTGCCCACTAAGTTAACATTGAACGAATAAGAATTATTTTGCTTAGTTAAGAGAATTATTATGCCAACTAAGGGCCCGTTTGGGGCAGCTTATTTGGTGCGGTGGCGTTTTGAAAATGTATTAGTCTGTTTGGGTAAACTGCGTTTTGGCAGCTTATAAGTTTTCAAAACGCAGAAAACAACGTTTTCACCCCGCACCTATTTAGGTGTGGTGGGAACTTATTGGCAACGGTCTGACTTTTCCAAAAAAATAAAAATTTGTAATAGTCATCGCACCTAGCTTATCAGCAGATTATTCAATAAGCTACAGCTGCCCCAAACAGTCCAATCCTACGTTTGATTAATTTTGCAATAAACACGTCAAAACCGACAGATTGGCTCAAGGATTCATCTTCTTCAAATGTTTGTTAATATCCTCACAAATTCTTACTTATCTACTTCATGCATTTCAAATGAAATTTTATAGTTTCAATTCATAATCGAATCGAAAATATTTTTGATATTCTATATCAAAAATATAAATGAAAATTTTACGCACAATTCTTTTGTACGCAAATATCTAACACTTAAAGTTTGATGTCTACACGTAGAACGCCTTGCTGTCATAAACTTATGCATGAAAATATTTTATTTCACTTTTAAAATGATATTGATTGTGATATGTTTGATGAAAATGTTAAAGACTTGAGCGGTTTGGATGGAAACATGAATGTTTAGTTGTTAGATATGTAAATTTATACAAATTGTGCAGTTTGTACGTAAAATGTGCCAACTATAAAATAATGTAGGAGAGTGCAAATTATGGTTTGATCCTGGCAGAGGTCGTGGAATGGAGCGACTATTGCGTGCGGAGAGCGCACGCAAAGCTGCAAAAAAACGTCGTTAGACGATTTTAACAGATAGAGAAGAATTTTAAATCTAAATCCAATGGATAATAGCTTGAATTTAAATTTAAAGTAGGACAATTCCTATAGAAACTATTGTTTGACCGAAATTAACTATTGTTTAGTTTTCTACATTGATTTTGATTTCTTTGTGGAGTTTTCTTTGGAGAGAGTTAGATATGATTTGGCTTGTCAATGACTTATTGATTTCCTGCAGAAAATTCTCCCTAAAACTCTCTCTTGTTTGTTTTCCTGCCCTCAGACCTTGTCTTCAGTGTTTTCTTGTATCTCCATATAAAAAGGGGCATTTACACTCATGCCATCAAATATTTATGTATTTACATATCTAACAACTAAAGTTTACTTCTTACATTTATACTGTCCAAATGTTTCATATCGGATAAAAATATCACGATTATAACTTTTTAAAAGTGAAATAGACCTTTTAAAACATAGGTAAGGCGGCATATATATGCAAAAAAAATTGAAGTTTACATAAGAATTGAATGGTATGTATGTAAATCTTTCATGAAAATATATGGAGCTTAAATAAAAATAAAAATTTGCATTTTTTATCAAGGTTCTGAAAAGGTCAAGCAAATGTTGGTCAATGAAGTGGATTGGCATAATATGGACCTAAGCAAATGTCACTTATTAAAATTTTAATAAATTAAAATAATCTGATTGTGTTCAAAAAATTAATAATTTTTATTTTAAATGCCCTCTTAAGCAAAAGTTAAAGGCCTGCCCATCCTAACCAATAAG
>NEWO01000190.1:599475-616954 GCA_003013225.1 Phalaenopsis aphrodite | reverse complement strand
TATATATATATATATATATATATATATATATATATATATATATATATATATATATATATATATATATATATATATATATATATATCTGTACATATGTACTTCGGACTATTATCCCTCTCCTAATATATTAGGCTAAATTAGTATCATTCGATAAATCATATTTATAAGTTTCTCTTCTATTAAGTCAAACTCAATATTCAATATCTCGACATTACTAAAGACCTTGTTGAGTCGATAAGTTATTTGAAAGGAATGTTAGTTAAAAAAGAGAATAAATAATGGATCTTTTTTTGTAAAAGCCAATAGAACTGATATGTCATCTACAAATTTTCATCTTTCGACACGAATCTTGAGGCATGACACAAATCTTGAGATAAGTTTTTAGATGAAATGTTCAAACTTCAAATGTTAAATGAGCGTCGTTGAATTAAAAGAACCTCTTTGGGTCGTCTTATGGCGTGGTTCAGATTCATTCCTTATTTGCAAAGAAGCTTCTCTCAAACTCTACATGGAGCCAGAAGAAAACTCGAGCTTGGAGAAGGAGTTGATGCTCAATATTATTTCTGCACCAAAGATCTGGTGAATTTCATCTGCTTCTATAGGTGACAACTACCATCAACCACCCCCTATTGGTCATCGCAGCTGTCCTCTTGGTAGACCACCATCATTTGTCATATGCTCCTTGCAGTGATGTCTCTTGTGGAGTCATGACATCGTGCATTGCAAAATCTTAGCGCATACTGTGGAACAATGAAGCACCCAACAAAGCAATACATCGTTCTATACATCGTGCAATGAAGGGCCCCGAAGTTGGAAAAATTATTCCATACGGATCGGGCACCGCACGCAGCTTGCGTGCGGTGTCCGATCCGGACCGTAAATCACTTGACCGTAAATCACTTGATTTACGGTCCTGATGTATTTCGGTGGGCCCCACCTAAATTTTTTTTATTTTTTTTAAAAAAAGACGGAAATAATCTTGGTCGTAGATCACTGTGATCTACGGCCAAGATCGAACACCGCATGCAGAAATGCATGCGGTGTCCGCACGCAGAAATGCATGTGGTATCCGCACACAATAATCCCTCCCGAAGTTGATGCAACAACGCACTCCGGTGACGTTGTAACAACACACCCTGCAAAATGTACAACGACGCCTTTTGAAGACAGTTTAAAAATGCACCCTAAAGACAGTGACTTTCTCCAAAATCCTAAAGTCTCTCCTTACAACCCACCACTACGACTTACATCACCAATTTTGGCCTAACGCGGTCCACAGCTTCTGTAACTCCCAAATCCAACCTCTGCGACCTATAGACATCGTCACAACTCTTCAAAACATCATAAATATGACCTACGTAGTCCACAACTCGTACAACTTCTGACTCTTGCCTCTGAGGTCTACGGACATCATCATAGCTCATCACAATGACCTACATGAACAACTATGGCATACATGCCCTACAACTCATATAGCTCTCAACTCTAGACTTTGTGGCTTACTGATATTATCGCAAATCACCAATGCGACCGACATTATTACCTATGGCTTACGTGACTTACAGCTCTTATAGCCTCTATGGCTAATTGATGCTCCTAAAGCAAACATCTATGACCCACAATGCAAAATAAAATAATGTCTTTCAAATACGGCTTATAGAACAAGTTCGTGCTACAACTACCATCTACAACTTTCACGGCAGACTACTGCCTCTGAAAGAATTGACTATAGCCCTTGCAGTCTGCCATCACCTAAACCTACATTAATTACGACTTAATTACGTCTATTATCAATGAAATACTATTGTAAATTTACAACAATAAACCTTATGACTCCATCTTCTTTTATTCAGGAGAAGAGTGAATGTGAACTCGCCATTAATAGTGAATTATTCCAACAAGGCTTTAGTTTTTTCTGCTTTTGAGAGTTACTCATATTAAATTGAGGTGTCTTTTACATATTACTGTTCTTTAATTATCTGAGTATGTGATAGGTTTTTGTGCAACGCTGAGACGATAAGCTATTACTGTATCGGGGTGAACCTTGCAACATGAAGTGTTTTGGAATCTTCTTTGAGAAATGAAGTCCCATTTGACACAATCTTCAATTCTAAGGCATCGAGCCTCTAAATCATTTTCCAATGATATGAAACATCCAACTGGCAAAGGAACCTCCTTTGCACCTCTTGAAGATTATTTATGAAGTATTTTTTTTAATGAAGGGCAATCATCACCGCAGTCTCGAATGATTTTCTCGTCAACATCCTATCCAGACACAAAATCTATAATAACTTCTTTATGGCTAATAGAAAACCTTCAATGTAGTCTTGAAAGTTCATTCACAGTAATGTCATGGGCATTACTTTGGCGGGGTAGTCATCCTACATTTTATTCATACATCAAGTCTTCAAGAACTGCTTCTAGAAGGGTGGAGGAGGGGGGGGGGGGGGGAAACTCCACATAAAATGCTTCCTTAGCACCCCATCATACTGGAATTGTTTCTCATCTAGATCAGGAAGCTAGACTCTTCCAGGATCGATACATGAGCTGCTTTATATGTATGGAAAACGCCCCCGTTGGGGGACAACAAATTCAAAAAGTAGCAACCAATAAATTGTCAAAAATTATTCTTGAGCATGGTTGAAGTCATATTTCTAAAAAAAAGGTATGGTCCAATGTAACCTACACCACAGTCTTGAGAAATGTGGAGCATCTCTGACATCTCATTTTGGGTTTGCTCAATCATAGAGAGACTAAATTTGACCTCTTCCATCATTGGCTACTGTTGTCAAGCAAAAGTTTTGACTAAAAACCTTTCAAAGGTTAAAAATTCTCGGCAGATTCCCTTCTACCACTTCCATAACAGGTTATGATTGTCAAACAAAACCTTCAAGTAACAATCTCAAGTAGGTCATACATATTTGGTGGATTTCATAGGATTTGTCCATTAAGGGTTAATGTTTTTGTTTATACAACCTAGGACAGATCTTACATCCTTAATGAGTTCTTCTTTTGAATTTGTAATAACACGGGTTAACATCGACGATTATCTTGGCTATACAGCCTATGACAGGTTTTACATCCTTCAGGGATTACAAATAACTTCTTCCACTACAGGATGCGGTCATCGAGTGGACGCGCTCTGACTAAAATGACAGCCAATATATATATATATATATATATATATATATATATATATATATATATATATATATATATATATATATAGAATAAGTCTGCATAGAAAACTTTATGAGAATTTAGCTGCCACGAACAACCCAAAGTTGAATAAATTGATGCTGTTAGTGAATAAGATCAAATAATTAGGTTTACATTCATTGCTTTTTATAGCCCCCATCATTTACTCGTCTTCTATGAAACTATAGAAGAAGTGATATATAAATTGGTTAAGCAACTAAAGGTAGTGCTTTCCTTGTCAACAAAAAGTTATTATGCTTCAAAAACTTCATTATTTTGGTATAGATTAGTGTTGTACAACCATGTTTGGACCATAAGTGCTCTATCTGTCCTCATATGCCATATGATGATGAATTCTTTTATTTTTCTAGGGTGATTCCTCAACGTATATGTAGTTTGTTAACATCCACCTGAGATATTAGTGTCACATTTTAGGTATAACAATATATATATATATATATATATATATATATTAGGCTAAATTAATATCATTCTATAAATCATATTTATAAATTTCCCGTCTATTAAGTCAAACTCAATATTGAAATCTCGACATTACTGAAGACATTGTTAAGCCAATAAGTAGTTTGAAAAAAATGTTAGTTAAAAAAATAGGGAATAAACAGTGGATCCATAAGGGTACACTTACTGTTAGAGGGACTATCGAAAGTTATTTTTAATAGTGTATTATGTTTATTCTTCATGCTATATATATTTTTGGTAACTAATTTATTTTTTAGGCAGATTCATTCATCAAAGCTGCCCATCACTTGCATCGAAGAGATTATCAAAAGCAGGTATGATGAACCCTATCTGTTCTGGAAGTAGATACTTGTAGCCACTCAGGACATGTGGTTCAATGAGTTTGAGGTATGATCATGTAATTTTAATCAGATTTGTAAATTTGATTTATTTTTTTATACTAGCACATAGATTATT
Organism: Phalaenopsis aphrodite; assembly: GCA_003013225.1. Lineage (NCBI taxonomy): Eukaryota > Viridiplantae > Streptophyta > Magnoliopsida > Asparagales > Orchidaceae > Phalaenopsis > Phalaenopsis aphrodite. The sequence goes on along the minus strand of NEWO01000190.1, from coordinate 612,817 downwards.
TTTTATGTTTCAGAGGTCATTCACCTGGCTCCCAGAGCACCACCATCAGATTCGTTGAATCTTCGAGATTTGGGTCAAGCATCGCCTTACTGACATTCACGATAGCTCGCCAGAGGGGCCAATGGTTTGCCTGGATTGGTGAGGAGCTCTAGGGTTAGTTGACCGTAGCTTGGGCCTCTCATAATTATGAGAGGCGGAGGCAAACAAACTGGCGAATCGGGAGACAGAAGGGGCCAGGGGAGTGGTGTTGGATTAGTCCCCCATACAAAACATTACATGAGGCTGGAAAATTTTTTTTCAGATATTTAAACAATAATTCAATTTTTTGAGTTATTTTTTTAACGCTAATCATTTTTGTACGCTATACAGGCCAAGGAATTGAGTCGTGCACCCTCCATTGCGGAGCTACATGTTTAAACTCATCAGTGCTCTAGGACTGCGCGGTGGGTCTCGGAGCATTCCCTACGGATTGCTGTAATTTAAAAACCTTAAATTAAATGTTTTTTTTTAATCTAACTGTTTAAACTGACAATTAAATGTTGGTTTTCATTATGCAGGAGGAAGTCGAGCAGTTCCTGAAGAGACACTTGGCCACTCAAGCTTAAACTGACGCCAGCAGCAGTGGTCATCAGTCAACCAATGTGCAGTTCGAGTACGAGCTTTGAAACTAAACGGCAAGGAGGAAGAAGGGGAGGGTTTATGGCCTTAGAGCGAAGGGCATAGCCTTCAAGGTCGAGCCCTCCCGTGGTCCCATTCTTAGATCCTTGAGCTCCTCACAACTAGACCAGAAGGCTCTTGTCAAGCAAGTGGCTGCAATGAATGAAGAAATCTGTCAGTTGCCCAAACAGAAGCTACAAGGCCAATATAGAGTGGAGGACTCTACAGCACGCATGGCAGAGACCTTAGCAAATAGTCAAAGTAAGCAGTCGATGACATCCGTGCAGGAGGAGGAGGAGGATGGAGATGATACTTAGTTTTTTAATGTTTTCTTTTTTTTGAAACCATCTAGTTGAACATTTGCTGTGGAATTTTTTGGATAAATTTTACTATTCTTATTTGGGACAATTTGTGATAATATCTTCCATTTGTTAATGATATTGTTTAGAGATTTGATATGTGATATGACTACCCTTAATGTGGTTTGTCATGTGAAATGTGTTTATGCGCAGGTTGTGAAAATGTAATTAATATTCTAATTTTTTTCTCTGTTACAGGTTTGTGTCGGATTTGCGTATGTTTTCGGACTCAAAATCCGACACTACATCTACAATAATTTTTCGTTGTTCTATGATATTTTCCGACTCTAAGATTCGTCGTCGGATATTTTTATACATAAATTTCGACGCACATTATATATAAACAAATCTAACACTAATACGACGCAACAACTAACGCAAAAAATTTTGTGTTAGACTATTTAGACATATATTAGACGGAAATAAAATTACCGACCCCCAATTAAACATCGGAGAAAATCGGACGCAAATCGATGCTAACCTTTAAATATCTCTGGATTTGCGCCTGATTTGTGTTTGATCTGATCAAAGCCAATATGTTAAATTACCATAGTGAGAAGTCTCTCTGCAAATTAGAAATGAATATTAACCACTCCATCAGACGACCCAAAGAAATTCTCTCAATTGGACAACGTTCGATGAATATTTAAGCGCCTTAACAATGTAAAAATTGAGCGATCTTGAGTTTGTTAGATTCGTTTGTTGAGACGCTCAATTCAACTATAAATTTGTCATATTTAGAATCTATTTGGTCTTTCAATTATGCATTGAAAGCTTCTAAAAATAGTTTGACGCCTCGATATAGGCTTGATTTAAATTAGATTGGACCCACTTTGATATCATTGTGTCCATCTCATCAAGTTGGGCAATTTGACTATAAGTTTGATGAAATGAAAGTTCCAAATGATTTTTAATCAAAGTTTGAACATTTTTTGCTAAGAAACATGCCTCAAAATTCGTGTTGTGCCTGAGTATTCTTGTCAAATGATAAATTTGTTGATGGCATATCAATTGTGAAGAAAAAATATTGATGTGATTATCGAGAGATGAACTCATAAACTATATATTATTCCTATTTTCTTACTTTTTTATTTAGAAAATTTTAATAAAATGAATATATTTATAAATATTTCCTAAACAAACCCAATTGTGTGTTATTTATATTGGAACCAAATACTCAATGCAATATTATTTATTAAGTAAACTCCATTCACCTTATCCCTAAGTTATTCAAGCCAAATATAATTGAATCCACTAAAATCGCTGTTGGATGTCTCTTTGTTGCTACCTACTGCACTGCTTGAGCCCAAACTCCTTAATATTGAGAGCCTAATAAGTAAACAGTTCAATAGTTTCAGATAGACTTTTTGAGCAACTGCGAAAATACGACTAACATTCCTTCAAAAATGAATAACAATGCGATAAATAAAAATTGAACACATAATCTCTTAAGTAAGAACTACAATAAGAAGCACCATAGTCAAGTTTATTGTGTTATTATTATGAATAAGATGCGCACTAAATCATATCTGATAATCTTTATAAGCTAAATTCCCGACCTAACTTATGACATGTTACTTTTATAATGTTGGGACCAATTGCAACCGTGTATTGTAGGAACAGATATTTCGTGCGGGTTACATCGGAGGTTGCCTCTTTCTCTCTTCTTTTATGCTGATCTGGATCGCAGATGTATATGTATTTGCACGCACGTAATAGTTTTTTTAGTGCAATGTCGTATTTGAAATTAAAAGAGGATAGAGTGTTCTATATAATACAAAGCTGTCTTGAATATGAATTGCACTACAAGGTTTATAATAACCAAAGTTGAAGTCTGACTTGGCTTCCATATAACACAAATTTCACTTAAGGAGTGTGATTGGATGGCTTCAATGGGTTTTTTTATAGCCACAATTAGAGATAGAATCATCCTTTAATATATTTATAAATTGGAATGAATTTCGAAAATTAAAATATTTTGTTGTTATCTTTAAATTCATAATTTGAAATTTAATAAATCATTTTCAACTAAAATATTTAAGTATGTAAATTATTATTGATCAGTTAATATTTTTATAGCAACACATTTTTTTATTGTATGAATGAGATTAATCCTAAAGCTTCATAATGGTAGTTTTAGTGGGCTTCTTTTCTCTTATACATAAAGTTTATCAAGTATAAAGCATTAATAACTCAAATGTATCCATAGAAAGTCATTTTTGGATGGAAATTTTGTTTTATAGTATGGGAAGGATGATCTCTCAAATTTATATGATTTTCAAATGTTAATACAGCTCAAATTATCCTTCTCAAGCATCTTCTTTAGCAATCATATAACTAAAGTGATTAGATTGACACTTTCCATCATAGCAATTTGTATGCAAAATCTTAAAAAGATCTTGCAAGTGATCACTTTCATTGCTTATAAGAAAGTTAAGTACAAATATTTACTTTGATTTAGACTAGATTGTGTTCACCACCACCCTTTTCAATGTGGTATGTCCTCCTGTGTTATGGTAGGAAGGAGACAAATTTGAAAGCTATATTCTAAGAAAAAATTCAAAAGTTTTTAGAACTCTACTTTTAAAAAATGGAATTAAAATGGGCTAAAAAATAAGCTTTTAATGAGTCTAAAAGGATTATACACTTCATAAAAAATTGAAAATTGAAGTTCAACTTTGGTACTAGTAAAATTTGAATGCATAACATGGTGTTTAAAGATTGTCTGGACGTAATTTTAAAACATTATTTTTTTGAAAAAATCAGACATCAATTTTATCATAGCTATCACACCTTAACAGGTGAGATTGAAAAAACAACTTCCCACCACATTGATTTTTATAAAGTTGTTACTTAAACAGAATTGTAGTGACGGTCTAAAACGTAAAATTTTATTCATATATCTTTCTCTAAATCATCATTTTGATTTCAAGTTTATATCCTATCAAATTGAACTCAATTAAAAAAAAAAAATTTCTGGCAACAAATATAACCTATAATAATCATATAAAATCATTTTAATGCATATCATAACATGGTTAAAATATTTAAAAAAATGTATCTTAGCTCCCAAATGTCCCATTGAACCACTTCCTTCAACCACAACATCATAATCTTCTTATAATTATCTAAGAAGAAATCAATAATATTCATGGAAGTAAAATTCAAAGCTGTATGTGAAGGAGATAAAGATGAACATCACTACTGTGTGTTTCGAGCAAAAAATTGACATGGTTGAAAGAATCTTTTCATAAAAAATAAATTTTTAGGAATATTTGTGTTCATCCTTAACGCGCGCGCGTCAAATTTCTAGAGCAAAAATCAGTTCAACGATACCAGTAACCGATAAAGATAACAACTTTGAGGCGAACAGGACCCTGAAACTCCGCCCCGCTTTTTCTGGCTAGCTATGGATCTGTGCGAGAAGCAAAAAACCCTAGTCATGCATTCCTGGGAGCTAATGCGGCCAAACCTTGGAAACCTCAGCGTCCGATTCTTCACAGAGTAATCAACCAGATGCTTAGGATCATATTTTGTTACGGATTACTAACGTCGCTGAGCTTTGATTGGCTGAATTAGGGTTCTGGACAACATCCCCGAAGCGAGAGACATGTTCTACTTTCTCAAAGACTATAAGGATTCCCCTCACAACAATCAGAAGCTGAAGACTCATGCTCTTGTTGTCTTCAAGCTGGTCCGTTGGTTTGCGCTTTCTTTCTCTTTCACCCACACTTGATTTTCTTTTCTTCACTGGCTTACAGATTCGTTCTTCCGGTCTTTCTGTGCGACAGACATGCAATTCAGCAGTTCGGTTTCAAGAGAAGGGTGATCTTGCCCTCTCTGAGGATGCCCTAAAGAAGCTAGGATCCATTCATTTGAAGAAAAATGTAAAGGATTCTCACTTTGAGGTGCTCTGTGTCTACTTTGAGCTGTTTTGGCTTAGCATCAACAATCTTTATTATGGATTATGACGCCAACTTTTTGTATAAATGACATTAAGGTGATGAAGGGGGCTCTACTGAAGATTGTCCATGAGGGAGTCGGTGAGCAATGGAGCGATGAATTGGGCAAGGCATGGGGAGTTGCTTATGATAGACTGGCAGAAGCTATCAAGATTAAGATGAATGAATAGAAGAGGATTTGAGCGCTTGTAGTGTTTTTCAAATGAAGGAAACCATGAGTCACCAGTTTGTCTGTAAGTACGATTTAATTAAGGCAAGTTGTTGTTTTATATGTTTGGAATGGTTTTGATCAGTTTTATGTTATTCGACAGTACTAATCTTGTTCCAAGTTTGGCTTTTTTAGTTAGTATTGGGGTGATAGTTAATGTTACTCTCGTTGAGGTTGTTAAACTGCTCTACTAGGGACTTGCTCATTGTCATGAAGTAATGAATGGCATACACACACAACAAAGCACTTTTCTTTTCATGGTTTACTCATAAATCAAAATTTTGGTTATAAAAAAAAGGAAAGAAATTGAAAAGCACTACCAAAATGGGTTTAAAAGTATGTATGATAATGCCCAAGTATGCTATAAATTATAATTTATATTTCATATGCTCCTAAAATATTCTATATAACTCATCATACAAACCAATAATGTCATGACAAGTGGGCCTACATTTGCTCTTCCATTGGGTGGGTCAGGCTAGATTGAGTTGTGTCAACTTGACCCAACTTGACCTAATGTAAGTTGGTCACACCTTAGCTTTTGCTAGAGCATCTCATTCCCAAGCCAAATAGAGGTTAACTCAGGGGCAACCTTATGGCTGTTGCACTCTCCAATCCTCAAACAAAGGCAACCTTTTCTTTTGTCTCCCCTTGTTTCATTAGAGAGATTCATGAAGAAGGTTGTGTTACGCAGTATTTCGTGATTGAGGCACTTGCTTCAAGCCCTATGTTGCCTTCTTTGATTTCAAGTTTTTATTTCTTGTCCATTAGTTGACCTATAATTTGTTTCACCTGAACCTTTTTTTTTTTTTTTTTGAGAAAATATTTCAAAAGACAATTTTCACATCTATTAAAAATATTTCATTAATTTTTTTGGTTCATAATACATTATAGCAATTTTATAGTTTTCATTCAGAGCAAATACCTTTTCAAATTGATGCTTTCTTGTTTCTTGTAGCCTTTAGCCACCAATTATGTTTTTTTATTTTTCCACTTCATCAGTTTTGAAAATTTTTTTCACGTGAATGAGTTCATAGCCTTCCGAAATTATGACAAGCCCTTATGTTTCATTTCTTTCTATGGATTTGATCTTCTCATTTGTACCTTTTTCTCCATCTTTTATCTCGTATTACTTCGTCATATGAAATTGGGCCTTGATCAGCAAGATTGCAATCAAAGTTATTGATTACCTCAGAGATTTTGTGTATGGTAGTTCTTCGTTTCCTTGAGCAATATCCCAAAGCTATGTGTTGGTGGTTTTGTATGATCTTAATCTTTGCTTGCTTGAGTTTCTTCAATAAACAGATCTTTTTATTTTCTTTTTCCCACTTACAAGCTTCCTTTTCATTAAACTCCACATCTTCACATATAATTTAGGTTTCTTGTATTTGGATTATACAAAATGGAAGCATTTAAATTTTGAAGGCACATTTGGCATCGTTATCATCTAGCTTTATTATTCTTTGGTTTATTATATGCGCATGGGGAAGGGAATCATATACTTCAATTGAGAGAAACTTGCCCTCCAACTTCATGCATCATATGGGGTCGTACACTTCAAACTTGTTTTTTGAGCATCCATCAAGCAAATAGATAGTAGAATCCATGACATTGCCCCATTGTGTTTATCTTGTTATTAAATATATAGATAATTTTTTCCTTTACATAATGCCATTTTGTAGTGATGAATATGTTGTCAAAAGTTGTTTATTGCCATGCTCCATGCTATAATCCTCCAAGATTTCTCCTTGATAAATAATTTCTAATGACTTGATTTTGTAACCTTCTTCATTCCTTTGAATCTTTTGAAGCCATATAATACTCTAATTTCTTTTGTCTTTGAGGCAGCTTTTTTGCTGCAACGCGCTTTGAAAATTGTAAAATTGTTGCTTGAAAATCATGGTGTGGTAGCTTATACTAATAATTCACTTAAACACGGGTGTGGGTTTGACCTTGTGGCCCCCGTTTTTTCGCGTGGCTATTACTTCACTGCCCTGGGTAATTTCTCTCTCACGTCTCTCCTCTGCCCCGCTCCTCCTCTCTCACGTCTTTGCCCTAAGTAGCTCCTCACCCTCTCTCCTCTCTTGCGCTTCTGCCTTGTGTAATTTCCCCTCCTCTCTCGCGGTGGGAAAATGGCTTAATTGCCTTCTTCATTGGTTCCCCTTGTTCTCCATTGCCCTCTGATAATTTCTACCCTTTTTTTTGTCATTATGCACTTTGGTTTTTGCGGTTAGTGGCTTTGAGTCTTGTGTGGGTCACTCTTTCCGGGTTTTGGCTATGCTCTATGGAACAATAATGAGTCTATGCTTTCAGGAAGGGGTAATGCCCGGTTGAATTTATTTTTTTCTGTGAAATATGGATGTCTACGGTCTTTGTGGTTTTGGCCCTTTGGTCTTTGCGGCCTTTGTCCTTTGCTCTTTGTGGTTTCTCGTTCGATGTTGTTTCTTGTGATGTTGTTTGTGGTTTGTGCCTTTTTTCTATGAAGTAATTGATGTATTCATTACAGTGCGTTGCTTGTGGCTTGTTGTTTGAGGTTTGTGGCCTTTTTGTGACATTTGGAGGTTGTGGCCAGTGGTATGTGGGTGGGTTTTAGTGTTTTGCGGCCATTGTCTATGTGGGTGGCTATTAGTTTGTGGCTTTTTGTGTATGATGGGATGCTATTGGTGTTATGCGACCATTGCCTATGATGGATTGCTATTGGTAGTTGTTGGTGTTTTGGTGGTGATGATGTGCTGGTGGTGGTGTGTTGGTGTTGATGATGCGGGGATGGTGGTGGTAGTGTTGGTGCTTATTGTGTTGGCTATGATGATGTTGTGGTGGTGGTATGTCAGTGTTGATTATGTAGTGGTGGTGTGTTCATTGTGATGGTGTGGTGGTGGTGGTAGTTTTGATGATTTTGTGGTGGTGGTATGCGATGTTGATCATGTGGTGGTGGTGATGGCGTGTTAGTTGTTACGGTGTGTTAGTGGTAGTGTGTTGGTTGTGATGATGTGGTAGTGGAGTGTTGGTGATAATGATGCGGTTATGTGTAGATGGTTAATGTCTAGTGGTAGTGGTGGTGGTGATAATGGTAATGGTAATGGTGGTGATGTGTTAATATATTTCGGATGTTTCTCTTCAAGATTCCTTTTCAAGTCGTGGAATTTTGAATGAGACTTTATGTTTTCATGAGATAACATTGTATTCTTTGTCATATATTTATGTTGCTTAGTTCTTTTCATGTTATTAGTCATCATGGTTATGACAAAAAAAAATTGGTTCGTCTATTATATATGATATAGAAGTGAACTATTATTTTACGATCTATCTTAAAGAGGTGGAATTGGGAAATAGGTCGACCACTTATTTTAACAAGAAAGACAGTATAATATAAAAGTTTAAGGAAAGCATAGAAAGGGAATATGATATATTGTAATTCAAAATAAGTGGGATCAGTTAAAAAAAGACTAAAAAATATGGAAAGAGTTAAAGTAGTGATTCACGGGTTTGGGTTGGGAACCAGTAAAGCAAACCATTGATGTTTCAGAAGAATGGTGGGTGATGAAATTGGATGGGAGTATTTATGAAACTTCTAGTCCTTCACCTTTTTTTTTACAATTGCAACATATCAATTTATCAATTTATTTGTAGGTCGTGTCAAATGTCAAAAAGTTTAAGTTCAGTGGCAATGACCCCGAGCTTGAAGGTCATTTGAATCATATGTTTAGTGGAGTCGGGTGATCTTGCATGGGCATCAAGCAAGAGAGGGCTTGCATGTAAATGTTGAGCAAACTGTTGACTCCAATGAAGGCTCCAGCTCTAACCTCAATGAAGTTGAATCTACTAGTCAATTCAAACATTCAATGATTGAGAAAAGGGAAAAAGATGTTGCAGTTTTCATTGGAAGTTAGATTTCACAATTAGTTGTTTCATGCACCAATGACCCTAGCACATCACATGCAACTTTTATTCAACATGTTATGCGAATTTTGGAAGAAACTCGAGAAGTTTAAGAGGATGTGTCGTTTTACTGTTTTCTATGAAGTTGCTAAAAGACCCAACCATTAGAGAGTTCTTGATGTCGATGACACCTGACCGTATGATTAATTACTTACATTATTTCTATGACAACTGAGATGCTTGAGTTTTATTTTATTTATTGGACACACTTTATGTTTGATTTTTATGTGGACATTATTTATGCTACTTTCATTATGCTTGAATTTTATTTTGTTTTATTTGTTGGCAACTTCACAAGAGGAATAATTTTTCATTGTTTTGGGAATTTTTCTTTTCATTATTTTTTGTTTGATGCATTATATGTTGATTTGGTATTATTTATGTGTTAGCTGCATAAATAATGAATAGCATGGATAGAGAAAGACGCAAAAGAAGAATTATTGTTACATTATGTTTAATGTTTGAGTATTATAAATCATGTTTTGCTCGCTCTCCTTGCATGACATCCACATACATAGACGATAAGTGGTTGGAGAGTTTCTTGCAGGTCACCCGAGAAAGTTTAATAATATGTTATGTATGACACAGCTTATATCCATTGATCTGTTAGAAGAATTGCGCAGAAATCATGGACACATCTGAGCACGGTTTTACGTGATTTAAATACAACCAAAATTCCATTTTTCTCTAGTCATATGACTATTGGTGCTTTTATGGATGGCTTTGTGGTGATATGCTTCTGTGACACATACGAATCGATATTACATAGTTTAAAGGCGACCATGAAACATTTTTTTAAGGTTTCACTATCTTCTTATATTGCTAGATTATTTGTTGGTTTATATTTTGTGTTATGAACCCCACAACTTTATAAAATTTTAATTGTGTATTTTTATTATTTTTTTTACTAATGATGCATCTAAGGAGCATAGCTATGCTTTGTGGTTTTAAACCTTCAAAAAAGATGAGCTCGACATCTTCTGATGCCTCTAAATTATTGTAATGTTCCTGTGGACTACAATGTTCTCTGTTTCATGTCAGGAGCATAGCTATGAGAGACAGTTTTACAGGTTTCGAAGTAATAGATTGGAGAACTAAGACTTATTCAGGTGGGCGGACCAGTTCGATGATTTCAACCCTAATAGTGAGCAGTCGTGGAGAGTTTTGTTGGAGCAGAAATTATCTCGTTAAATTAATCATCTGTTTTTAAATTCAACATTATGATAATATCTTTTCAATTGTCATTTTAGTTGTTTTATTTTTAATTTTGATTGTTGTGTTACTCGTTGTTGAGTGAGTTATTAGTTTTTATTATATAATATTAAAATTGGATATCTATTTTTATGTTTGAAATGTGCAACTAATGTCGATTATGTTATAACAGTATGATAGTACAGGAGCTGAAAGGTTTTTTTACCTAAATAGTTGCAACACAGTTGTTGCACAGCTGCACAAAACAAACAGGCACATGGCTTCCTCGTAGCAGCTTTGCGTAGCACCTTCCTGGCACAGTTACTACACAACAACTTTTTAATAAGCTGCAGCTACCGCAAACACACCCTAAGAAATCAACCCAAGCTTTCTTGTCATAATTGTCAATTAAAGTTAAAAAGTAAACCATTTCTTCAAATAATGTTAGAGTGGCTCCACAAATATCAGTGTGGATGAGCTCCGGTTGGTTTGTAGCATGATAGGAGACTTGTTTGAGAAGTATCCTTGATTGTTTATTAATATATGTCCATCATAAAACTATTCCGCAGAACTGGTGTGGGGCAATCCATTCAACATTTGCTTTTGTTGATAATTTTTGGAAACTGAAATTTGAGATGACCAAATTCTAAATATCCCAGTCATCTTGAATATTTGACATAAGCTTTCAAGCATTTGACATCTCCATCTTTAATTCAATTCAAAGAATTGATTGTTTGACATTTGGAATGAAGATGTAATTTATTTTTACTGTTATTAATGCGATTGATTCTTAAGGGAGCTACGTGAGGTGGTTTAAGTTTGTATGATTAACTGACAATTACATGCACTATATATATATATATATATTGTGTGTGTGTGTGTGTGTGAGACAGATGTCATGTTCATTTTATATGATAAAGGCCTTGCTTTACTTTGTGCTTTGCACAATCAATCAAGAACGAAAAAAACAAAGAACAAAAAATATTGTGCAGTGCATTGTGCTTTACTTTTTAGAAACACCACGTTTTGTCATGATCTCATGCAGGTACTTCTATCATTCATATGCATGATGTAAATTTTCGTCAAAAGATGGCAAAGTTAAGAGTATTGTTTTTTGTACTTGGCACATAACAAACGTTACAAATAACTTAGGGTCTGTTTGGGGCAGCTTGTGTGTTTCAAGCTAAGCTATTTATCTTGAAACGCGGTCCGCGGGCCTGCCGCAGAGGTCGACCCGCGGCCTGCGTTTAGTGTAAAAACCCAAAAAGCAGTTTCGGATAAGCTGGCGAAACGCGCGAACCAAACGGTGAAAACGCCGCCTCAAACGAACCCTTAGTGACTTCTATCTTTCAAGTGGATGAGATTTTTTCTGTTGTTGTTGCCTCTTTGGAGAATCACCCAGAGGTTTTTTTCTTAAGAGGATGTAGCTATCAAACTTCATCACATTGTATACAAGCATTCCCGTATATGCTTTTCAACCCAATAATTGGAGAAGAGGATGTAGCTATCAAACTTCATCGCATTGCATACAAGCATTCCCTTAAAAAGATTTGGGCACGTTGTACAAAAAATGATCATAATCTATTTGAATTAAATGAAGTTGTAACACTTAATAGGACGCAGTGATGAGAAAGGATTCATGTATCTGATCCCATTTAGTGTGATAAAGGCTTGTTATTGTTGTTGTCGTTGTTGTTGTTGTATAGTTATAACACAATAGAATGCACTTCAATGACTATAAAATATTAAGGAGTAATCCAACAATTATAGCTCAATAGATTTTAATCCAACAATTATATCACAATAAAAAACAATCCAATGGCTATAATACATCTGAGCTCAAGTTCTAAATAATATTATAAATGATTTTATCTTAGTAAATGCTTATTTTAATGGCTTGATTGGGGTGATGGCTTTCATTTTTTTTCCCCTTTTTGAAGCTAAATTGCTTATTGAATCCTCACTTGCTTAATTACACTTAATATCTTAGATATTTTTATATTATATGATGTTTATATGTGAAAGATAAGATATTTTTCTATACTAAAATGTAAGTTGTCATGTTATTCATCATGATGATACATCTATTATTTGCAATAGTTATCTTAAGAAATGATCAATCCTTGGTTCTTTATTGTAATTTGTGATCACCAAATTTGTAAGACACCATGAGCTTATGGGATTAACAATCTCCATTATTTTAATGATAGCAGTATACATTAAGATATGTTGCATTCTATGAGGATTTAAATGGTAAACCCTCCATCTAAATACATGCATTTTTGAAAAATAACAAGACAAACAAAGATTCATCCAAAATTTAGATTTTGGTACAACAAGATTTTGAAAGACTGTTCCACCTAATGCTCTTTCTAAATAAGCAAGTGCCACCCAAATATAAATAATAAGAGCATTATAACGTAACAATGCTTTTATCAAAACCCATTCCATGCACGACATGAACTCTATCCAAACCCGATTAATATAAGGATTATTGATGTATGCCTACATAGAGTCATATAACCTAATAATGCTTTTTTCAGGGTTACTTCATAAAGAGTCTTATGGGTCCCAAAGACCCATATCCGAAGATACAGTTATTCTTGAACTTAGCCCGTCTATCGAACTGATCAAGCTGAGCCCACGTGCTATATCGGTTGAATTGTGCTCACCTAATAATATGGTTAAATAAACTCGAAGTATTGAATAAGACCATCATTATACATGAGAACATGTGTTAATCCTCACATCGTCTGACACCCGTATCTCAGTATTTTCACCAAGACACCACAGATATGTGATGTACCGTACATAATGTGATTTTATATTTCTATTTGTTTGTGTAGAAGGAGGTGAGAATGGCTTAGAGAGGGATTCCTTTTTTTCTCTTTTAAAGACCTTCAAAAGGGTTTACACTCAGCTCTCTCTCTCTCTCTCTCTCTCTCTCTCTCTCTCTCTCTCTCTCTCTCTCTCTCTCTCGTGTGTTATGAGGGAAGCCGAGATCATTCCTTCCTAAAAGGATTTAA
>NEWO01000190.1:549174-599463 GCA_003013225.1 Phalaenopsis aphrodite | reverse complement strand
AGTCATCTTGAATATTTGACATAAGCTTTCAAGCATTTGGGTTTTACACTCCAGCCCACTCGCGCTCTCTCTCTCTCTCTCTCTCTCTCTCTCTCTCTCTCTCGCGTGTTAGAGGGAAGCAGAGATCATTCCTTCCTAAAAGGATTTAAAAATTGAGCTTATTAATGACCAGCTCGTTTAAAACAGATGTCATGATCTAGTCTTACTTGAGTTGTATTCAAATAACTTGTTTGGAAAAACCAAAGAGTCAAATCAAATAAAATTTATTGAGCCTAAAAAAACAAATATTTAAACTATATTATTCATGCAAATGACTTAATTAAGCCTTAAACAAGCTTCTTTATGAATCTTTATAAGCTTTAAATGATATTATTTATGAATACAAATGAATTAAATAACAAGATGTTCAAGTCTATTCACTTAACAAATGAGTATTCATAAAAACGTTCAACCTAGTTTGATTAGTTAATCAAATAATCATGAATAAACTCTAATCAATAAAGTCGAGCTATAAGTAGTCTGTTAAACGCTGGGAGAGAAAAATGTGCGCGCGCGGGGCGTGCGAAGAGATTTGAAAAAAAAAATTGCTTATTCAATGATTACATTTAATTATAAAAAAGTATAAGTTTCTCTATTGTAAGGCAATTAGACTTGTCACATGTGCACCTAACAGCTTGCGTGATATCCTAAGTCTCTCATGGATTAAGCTTTAGATGGTGTCACATATGTATTTGTTTGCTTGCATGGTTAACCTACCTGAATATTTTTAAAATGAATGCTTTTTAAAAATGTAGAGTAATTATAATGCTTGTATATAAGAAATACAAGAGTTATTTGATTGGATTTAAATCAATCGCATGAAAAATATTTACTTGTGTTTAAAATGATTTTTGTCAATTTTTTCAAAATATGATGAGCAACTGTCAAAAGTAATGGATAGTAGTTATTAACGACGAGCTGAGGATAGAGATAATGATCATCATACTCAATAGTGATATTGAGGGTCTGTTTGGGGCGGTTGTAGTTGTTTGAAGAAGTTGTTGTAAAGTTATCGCAGAAGAAATATTTTTTTAAAAAGTTTTGGTTGTTATTATAAACTTATTTTATTTTAAAATAACCAGATCGCAACTTTCTGGCAATTACCATATTTTAACAGCTCGGGTTGAAAAAAAAAACAGTTTTTTACCACAACTATTTTTAAAAGCAACAAGAGAACAATTTCTCCAAACAGAACTATGGTGACAGTCTAAAATGCAAAACAGACAGAAAGTTGTCCCAAATAGAGTGGGCAATAACAAGTGAAGATGGGGGTGAACAATGATAAACAATGGTGATAGTGGTGAGTCGTGTAAGATAGTGATGACAGGCAAATAGTAATCAGGGAGTGACGATGGTGATTGGCTTGTTTTTTCTTATTCGGATTGTGAAAAGTGGTAGTTTTCCTTCGATTTGAATTTCACATAATATTGATGAATTTCAAATTCAAATATAATAGAGAGAGAGAGAGAGAGAGAGAGAGAGAGAGAGAGAGGTTGTTCCAATCCACTACAAAAATACTTTACATTTAGGCTGCTTTAAACCAAACATTAAGAAAATCTTATCAATGAAACTTTATTTCATGCAAGGCTTGTGATTCTTCACAAATTACGATGGTAGTTGTAGGAAAAGATTTTAGATCCTTTTTTTATGCAAAGAGTGTATCTAACAAGGTTTTAATTATTGGGTCAAGTAAATAGATTCATATCAACAAAAAGGGGGCATTTACAAAACATACCATACAACTTTAATGTATTTACATATCTATCACATAAACATTCATATTTACATGCATATCACTCAAAGTGAAAAACATATTTATATATATAAGTTTATGACTCCAAAATGTTATAAATATAAATATAAAAAATTAAGTGTTAGCTATGTAAATACATAAGCATTGTGTGGTATGTATGCAAATTTCCCTAAAATAGAGGGGTTTAAGATGTGCCAAAAATAATTATACCTAGAATAAATTGATTTATTTATAATACTTTAATCTCTTTGCATTTTACAATATATTTCATATAACACCTATCTAATGTTTGATAAGATTCTCATGCATCTACGTACCAAACACCTTAACTTTTCATATTTACATCTATAACACCTAAAATTTTAAAATCAGATCAAAATGCCCCAATTCTTATGTATTTATATATAAGCACATAAATTTTAATTTTTATAAGCATGTCATGAAAATATATTTTTTATTATTTTAAATTTAAATATATGATATTTTTTATGTAACATGAATGATTCGGGAAATATTAATATTAAAAAAATGAAAAAATTTACATATTTACATATTTCACACATAAATTTTCATATTTATATATTTATCATTTTATTACTTTAAATATATGTATAAAAATGTGTATTTCATGTTTAAAATATGATAATAATATTCTTTTTATGTGATTTTTGAGTGCAATGTGAGTAAATATGAAAGTTTATTATGTAAACAATTAGGAATTGTGTGCAATTTATGTAAATGCCCCCTAAAATTTAAGTGCTAGATATGTAAATACCTCGGAATTGGGTGATATTAACGTAAATGCCCACGGAGGAAAACCAGGCACAAAGAACCTTCAGCTCTCGCTGACGCTATTCTTCTCCGTTGATTGAGCATTCATGATCTTCATGAACCCTAAGACCTCCGGAAACTCAATTGTGTGAGCTCGTAGATCTTCTTTTCTAAGCGGGATGGATACGATGAAGAATCTGTTGAAGCCAAAGCCAAGCCCTCAACAGCAGCTCAGGGATTGGCAACGACGTTTACGCCAAGAATGCCGATACGTGGAGCGCCAGATTAGAGGCAACCCTTTTTCTCCTTTTACAGATGCACTAATTGGGATTCTTTATTGTATCCTTGTTTTTTTTCTCTTTAATTTGGTTAATTAAATGGTGATCTGTTTGCAGATGTGGAGCGGGAAGAGCGGAATGTGCAGAAGGCTATTAAGGAAGCAGCGAAGCGGAATGACATGGCATCAGCTAAGGTTTGGTGTCCTGAGGTTCCTTTACCTTGTGATCGTGGAGTTTGTAAATAATTTGTGGATGAGAGCCTGCTATGATTTAATCTTGATTGCCAGTTATCTATTTTACTGATTTCTCATTGCTTTTGAGGTAGGTTTGATATGATGGATTTTGTTATAATTTGTGCCCAAGGATTTCTGAAAAGTAGAGTAAAAACTTTTGCTAAATAGAGTTAGACATCAGGTCGCAATACCCAGCAATGAAGGAAGAAGAATGATTCATAATATTTATCTCAACTAGTTGGGGTAACTCTACTGACAATGGAAAAGATGAAAATGCACTGGAACTGAGAGAAACTTCGCTGGTACATATTTTTAAGTTCGGTCTTCCCAAGTTTGTGTACCTGTCTAAGTTCCCATACTTGTTCTAATGGTAGTATTATTTAACAGTCTAAAGTCTGGAGGAGAAAGGTTGTTTTTTTACAGATGTATGGAAAGAAAAAATTTATAACTTGTGCAAAACATAATTTTTAATTTGATTGTGGTGAGATTTAGGCAAGTGCTGACTTGAACGTCATTCAGAAAACTCATAGTTGAATTCAATTGCCATGAGAGGGTTTGGTTACTATGTCAACTACCATTACACCACCATTACTTAACTAATCTATTTTTGTGCACTTATTTAGGATGTAGGCTTTAGTTAGGCTTTGTTGCACCAACACTTCTAAAAATGCGCCGTACCCCTGTCGGACACGTATAGGACACAAACACTTATTCGACGCAGTCCAACACTTGTCAGACACTGCAACATATGTGTCTGAATTTTTTTTTCGGACCGATGTGCACTTGGAAACGTTCGAAACACACATCTACATTGCATCATACATTGGCTCAATACGATTTGCGGAAAAATGAGGCACGGGAAATAGAAAATTCTAAATATATAGCTATAGCTATTCAAATGTTGGATGACAAAACTTACGATAAAATGAAAATGATAAGCGAGTTGCATGAAAAAATTAGCAAGGATAAAATGATAAATGATTATATTAGAGGGGTTTTGGCAATAGTTATTGTTGGAGATAGGTTACTAGAAAATAGACTTAATTTTTTTGGATGCGCGATGCAGACTTGAAAATGCATCCATTACACATGCATATAAAGTTAAGGTCAAAGGATTAAAAAGAATAATGTATAGGACTAGGTTAATGTGGATAGAATTTCAAAAATATTCATGTAGAATAGGTTTAAAACATTATTGATGCTCAAGGGAAAGAATGAAAAATGTGAATTTAATAAACTTAAAAAATAGGATGATTGTAATAATGTTAATGATGGTGATGAAGAGGAAAATTTTAAGAGCATCTGTATAGAATCATGAAATATGTGTAGATTTATCCATAAATATTATAAAATTATTGTTAAATTGGCTATATTATATAGCTTAGAGTGGGCAATGAAGAAGGCACTAAGTATAAAGTTGATTTTTATTGAAATCTGTATCTTAAGATGGATATGTTCTGAAACAAGAAAGGTAAAGAGAGCAATGAATATTTAAGAAAGATGTTGGAAGTACAATCTATTGAATACAATACTTAAAATGGATTCAGGCTGGTTGAGCATGTTCACGGGAGGGAAGTAGATGCACCAATTAGGTGGTTGCGCAGAATTAATGTTAAAAAATTAGGAAGAAAATGATATTTTTGGCATAGCTATTATGACTTGATGTCATTGCAAAAATAGTGACACTGAATAAGTTAAAAACCTGAGGCAGTGGAGGATGATTTATAAGCCAATCTCGGATAGTTAGTTTAAAGCTATTGATTATGTCGATGATGGGCTTAATATCCCATAGGATAGGTGAAAACAATGAGGTTTAAGAAGTATTGGCTTGAAACTACTACTATTACGCTTAATCACGAAGTAATAAATTGGTAGGATTCTTATTAATTTAGAGAAAACTTAGATGCTTTTGCCCATGTTAAGTAACCAGTACAAGAATTGAGAATGCAGTAACGTCTTGTTATGGGCTTAAAAAGTATAAACATTGAGAGATTTAGTTATATGCAGAAAGGTGATATTCATATTCCGGTTAAGAAATAAATTTGAGTTGAAAATTTTGCCTATTTCCAGCTTTCACCTTATCTTGAGTTTATAATTTCTTCATGCATATTACCTATATTTTTATCAAAATATCATTTGATGTGCGTATTTAAAATTGCAGACACTTGCTAAAGAAATTGTAAGATCAAGGAGAGCTGTTAACCGCCTTCATGAAAACAAGGCACAGCTAAATTCAGTTTCTATGCACCTTGGTGAAATCGTGGGTATGTGACTATAATTTGCATTGTAATTATATGTTAAGTATCTAGTTTGTATGACCTTTTAGCTATTCCTTTGAGCAAATTTTGCTATGTTCTTTCTGAGTAGTTTGCTAGCATCATTTAAACATTGTCTACAACCATCACTTTTCTTTAAAACTTCTATGAAGTACATTGCGTCACTTTTATATGAAGTTGTATGATATGTTATCACAACAAAACAATCAAAAGTACCCTTTTCATCTTATCCCTTATTTTCAGTTAAATACTAAAGGTTTCCTCAAAGAGAATTTTACTGATTTTCTTTCACCTTTTTCCTTCTATCAATTAGGAAAAATTGGACCTTCTATGGATTTAAGGGTTTTTATTTCTTCTTACAAAACTCCTTTCTTAAAATTAAATTTATATTTTTTTTATAGTTATTGACATGTGCACTATAGATTTTTAAATTGGGCACCTTAGGATAGGTTATTGAAAATGACAATTTTGGTAGATCTCTTTTGAAGAAAAAAAAGTTTATGCTTTGTTTTGGATAACATTTTGACTATTTTTGTGATAGAAAGAATGATAAAAAAAAAAAGGTTTTCATTTCAATAACAGCATTCATGCAGCTTTTTTTTAAATTATCTTTGAAAAAATTATTTTTAAGAAAGCATATTTGAAACTGTGGCTGGGAAAGGAACTTTTAAAGCTAAAGCAGAGAAAGCTAGTGTTGCTCCAAACAAAGTTAATTAGATTTTTTAGGCAAATAGATTAACTTTGAATGATTATTTTTTTCCTTATTTTTATTACGTTGTTTCCTATTTTTGAGAATGTAGTTGAGGGATTATATTTTTTTAATAGGAAAGGAATAATGAATTTGGTTGTTGATTGATGTGATATAATAGGAAAGGAATGACTTGCTCTCCGCTATTAAGCTTTTCCTTTGGCTAGTCGAAAGGGAAGAAATACAGTTCTATTCAATCTCTTTATGGTGTCAAAGTGCAGATTTTTATCATTGCAATTTTTATTCTTTGACTTGAAGGATTTATGTGCTTTGCTTGTCCAATTCATATTATTCGAAGTTGCTTGTCCAACTCATATTATTTGAAGTCTAATATCGTGAGCCTTCTTCTCATCCGTATCTTAGCCTTGAGATTCCCTTTACCTGGCAGTATTTTTGGTTCTTTGCATGAAGCCCTTGTCCTGAAATATTTCATATTGCATTAAACTAAAGCAAAAAGTAAAAAATAATTATGCCCTCAAGCATTTACAAGATGAGCCTTATCATCTCTAATAAAGACGGAGAATGACTATCATTTACATGTTTCAAAATTAAACTATCCTGTAAGGCTAACTGTGCATGATGGTGGGCTGCTCTATTGCTATCTCTAGCATTGTAGTAAAAAAGAGCTTGCTTGAACCGTGTAGAAAAAGCTAAAATCAGGACCTTTGAGGGATTAGTCCTCTAAGATTTCTGCGGCACAGTACTTCTTATGAAGTTGATGACATTATAGTTATTACCTTCAATAATGATACCTTTGGTTTCAAGCATCCAAGACTTTACAAGTTTTTTATTAGCAAGATTAAATTGAAGTTTTACTTGAGCACTGTCCGGATGCTCGAACCGTTGGCCAACAGCTTTCAAGCAACTTCCTTTTTCATCCCGAATAATAATTCCTCAACCGGCAATGTATGATGAGAGGAGAGCTCCATCAAAATTAGCTTTTAGCCAACTAGGCTGGGGGGAGGGACACCAAAGAGGAGGAACAAACAGCCTGAACAGCTGAGAGGTGCCCCTAGATTGGAAAGGCAAAGGTGCTAGTGAGGGACTCCAGGATGGAGGTTGCAATAATCGTGGGCGTACCATAGGGTTTCCCATTTTTTCTTTTTTTTTTTCTTTTTTTATTTTTTTATTTTGAGCTCTCCAACAATGGTGAGTGACGAAACATTAAGTGACCTGTATAACCTGCAAGAGAAAATTGCAATTAGTTTTAATATGAGTCTGATCTTCATCCGCAACGTAGCCCCAAGGACATATGGTATCTGGGAGGAGTCCTCCTTTAAAAATTCAGACGCATGTTGGGATTCCACCTTGTAAAAGGGTCCACCAAAAAAGCTTCTCTTGGGTGCATTTTAAACTTTTTGATTAATGTGAAGTTCTTGGTGGGATCAGAAAACCTGGCTTCATAAGCAATATAAGTAATTGCTTTGCCCGTGTGAGCCTTGATAAGTTCGAGTTGGTCCTAGGTAGCTCCAGATAAAATCAGAACACTCAAAATTCTTTCAGCCAGCTCCTTACCACTGAGGATGCGAATGAAATTTTGATTCTAGCGACTCATGAATCAGGTCCACCACCTTGAAATTTTTGGAAATCCTTATGTTGATCATTATTGACCAACAAACAATAGGAATATCAAAAATTCAAGGTTGATCAAGTAAATGGGTTTGTTCCTCAAAGTAGATTCTCCAAGGTATGATCGTTTGCAAGCCGCTAGCGCCATCTTGGAGAATCTTCTATGTGGTAGAAAAAGATCTCTGAGAGTTATCTCTCTTCCACAAGGCACTGCCATACTTTTTCTGTAAGCATTTATGAAGCAATGCAGATGGTTCAATAATGAAGCTCCATGCTAAACGAACGCAAAGAGCTCCTCTCCACTGCCCAGCTGAGTGGAAGCCCAGACCACCCAGGTTGAAAGGTTGACAGATAAAATTCCATTTAATGCAAAGCCTTGCGATCGGTGCCATTTCGCCATAAAATGTTATTGCATAACGACCCAATCTCATTAAGAACACTTGAAGGGATTTCAGTGCGTGTACATAAGTACATAGATATGGGAAGTGAAGAGGAATTGATAAGCACGACCCTGCCCTCTATAAAAAGATGTCTCATGCCCCAAGCATTGATTTTATTGGCAGTTTTAAGGATAAGATTAGTGAAGTCTGCTCTGCGGAATTCTTTTTTGTGCAAGTCGTAGTCCCGGGTTGTCAAGCTCTTCTACCTTATTCAAATTCAGTATGTTGGCAAGCTTCCTCTTTTTCCAATTTAGTGTACATTTGCTGAAAAACTAAAATATTTTGCATAGTTAATATACTGTCCCATCCTCTTACTATAATTTGTGAGGAGATTGTACATGTAAAATATGCGAGCTTTTTGGCTTCTCTGTTAATAATGTTTACGCCAATATGGTGTGCTCTTTGAGTGAGGGCCAATGCAAGCAGTTTCGAGCACAAAATAAACAAATAGGGTGAGAGTGAACACCATTATCTGAAATCACATTTGGCTTCAATTTCATTCGATCTGCTATCATTGTTGAAGATGAGGAAAGGAGGGTGACGAATGCAGTTAAGCACCCAATCCCTGAAGCGATGGGGGCAACTCATAAGATTAAGGATCATATGTAAGGTATCCAAGCACATCCTTTCATAATTCCGTTCCATATCTATCTTCATAGCCATTATGTCCGACTTTTAAATTTGTTTATGATTACTTGAGTCATAAGACAATGTGTACAAATTGACCATGAAGAAAGCTCCTTGCTCCTTGGAGAAAATGGGGGAAGGATTCCCTTAAGATGATTCACCAAGGCCAAGGCCTTAGCGATCACTTTATAGATAGTTTGGCACAAACTAATCGGCCGGAATTCTTTAGAGTTGTTTGGATTATCCACCTTGGGGATAAGAGTGATAATGGTTTCCTTCCAAGAAGCTGAAAATTTTTGGGTTATAGAAAATTTCATAACGGTTTCGTGAAATCTTGCTGGACAACAGGTAAACAATGTCGAATAAATAAGTTTGTAATGTTGTTCCACCTTGGAACCCGATTAAAACCCATTTGTTTAATAGCATTCTAGATTTCATCAATCGTGACATTCGCAACAAGAGTGGATGAATTGTTCGCAAATGCTTCCCATTTCTTGGAGGGTTGAGACTGCCATTTATCCTTGAAGGAAATAAAAAGAATGGAATTAATGGATTGTGAGTCTTTAGTGAGATTGCCATCAAAACCCATGTTATGCGTAACACGGTTGGTCATTTGTCTTGAAGAGGCTATTGTGTGAAAGAAATGATAGTTTTTGCCCCTTCTTGAAGCCATCTGGTTTTCGCTTTTTGGTGCCACCAAGTCGTTATACGAGCAATAGTTGCATTCATCTCATGTATCTGGTTTTTTAATAAATTCATGAGATCATCGGATAGCTTTGTTGCATAGCATTCATGTGATTGTCAAATTCAAGAGTGATTTTTTCTTCGCCAAGTTCTCTGAGCTAATTTTTACTCCAAAAAGAGAGGGCCTTTAAAGTCCTTTGACACTTATGCTGAAGGATTTTAGTTTTGCTACCCTCGCCTGTTAGTCCAGGTTTTGCACAGCAAGTTCCAAGCGACTGGATAGGATAATCACATACCTTCAAAGCGATACCAATAGCAATTTAACTTGTTGTTAATGGGTTGCAAATCGAGTGAAAATGGGGCATTGGTCGGAAGCAACCATAATATGATGCTAGTTAACACATTGGGAATGAGCTCGAGGGCTTCGGAGTTGGCTAAGATCTTATTAAGGAAGACCCAAACATGGCCATTACCTTCCTTATTGTTGCACAAAGTGAATCTCGGCCTGGTAAAACCTAGGTCATGCATTTCTCAATGACTCATGAAATCAAGCATCTCCTGAGCACCCTTAGAATTTGGGAAAGGGTTGCCACTTCTTTTTTGATCCTGGGAATAAATGCATTTAAAATCTTCACTTAGCACAAAGGAAATCAAGTTCCTAGAGTGGTCCGTTTAGTCTTCCCATAGCCTTCTTTGGATATATTGGTTTTTGTTAGCATACACTATGGATATGATCTATTCTTTGCTATTTCTAAACTAGACATTTCCAATGATACATCGTTCAAGTTTATTGTTGACCTTGACAGACACAAGATCCTTCCTCCAAAGAACAATAATTCCTCCCGATTTGCCATTGGCTGGTTGGAAAACAAATCTCAATTGATGTCGGCCATTCAATCAACTTACTTACTGCTAATGTCCTCATACAAGTCTCAACGAGGCCCACAAATAAGAGGTAATCACCAATCATTTGTCTTTAGGTAGTTACCCGCATTTTTCTTGCAAGCTCCCCTATAGTTCTAGAAAAGAATGGATGTCATTTAAGATCTCTAGGGGTCGGTTCCTTGCCATTCGTATGCTCTTCCACTGGCTTCTCTCGCTTGCATGGGTGTGGTTCAAGCGTTTGTGTTCCTTCCCGAATTGTGTCTTTGACACCCTTTCTTTGCCTGATTTTTGTTTGCTAACAGTACGTCCTTGACCTGTTGCTTGGAAATGCTCCGTGATCTGCACTGATTCAAAAATGGATTTGGAGCCTAAGCCGGACTCAAAAATGCAGTTCAGTTTTCCTTCATGGTTGTGATTGATGGACCTCAGAGACGCATTGTTTAATATTGAATCCTTCAGGGTGTGGCGTTGCTGAGAGCGTTGGTATGGTTATTTCTGAAGTCAGATTTTGATGGGTGGTTTGCTAACCCGAGATGGACTATTCCGCCTACTCATGACCAAGGTCCAGGGGCCAATTTCAATATTCGGTGGGAGAGACGTGCTGGAAGCACTAGCACTACTAGGTAAAGTAGCACCTTTGAAAGCTGCTTTCACTTGGTGAACCCTCAGTCTAAGCAAAATTTTCAGCTCTCTCACAATGAATAGGAGATTTTATTATATTTGCTGCTCTTGCAGCAACCGTGGTGGTCTCCATGTTGATTCCCTAACCTGGTTGCAAAGGAGGAGCATCCTTCTCCATTACAGAATTGGAGGGTTGTCTCTTGTGGAGGTTGCAGGGCTAGAACCATTTCTTTGTGACAGATTAGACCGCATCGCAAGCGAAGGTGTGAAATACCACCACATTCAATTCTCTGAAAGAAATTTCCCTGTAGACCTTTGACCAAAATTCCTGATGTGAGCTTCTTTGCAAGATCAACCCTTACACAAATTCTAGCAAATGTGCTTCTTCCCCAAGAGTTTGTTTGTGAAAAAGAATATGCATCGTGATTGGAGTAAACATGTCTATATAAATTGACACTTTATTAAGAAGAAGATAAACAGCGAGATCATATCTTTTCAACATCAATTTGCAGATATTTTCAAAGTTTCTTTTGCTTTGGTTAGTTTTGAAGAATTAGGTTTCAAAGTAAAGAATGATAAACTTCTATTGTCTAATCTGGGGTGGCAATGCTATATTATGTACAGAAATGAATTAGCATGGCTATTTATTTATCTTTATTTCTATTATGCCATTTCTTATTTAAAGAGTATAACTGAGGGCTAACTTGCTGCAATTGGAATTGAATTAATAATGTAATTAAGGGCTGATTTGGCATAATAAGAAAGGAATAACTTTTATCAATTCATTTTTCTGCTCAGTTGTTCAAAAGTGCTGAAGGGATAATACAATTCTTCGAGTCAATTTCTTATGAAATATTGAAGGCTATTAAAGCTAGTTATTTATACTAAAATACTTAAACGATATTAATATTTGTTGGTGGCACAATGATTAAATCTAGTGTATGTGGCTTGAATCAATATAAAAGAAAATTTTATGCTGAGTGTTTTACCTAAACTTCTTGGTTTTTAATAGTGTTTGATTCAAAAAGTTTTGATATGATTAGTGGAGGATATTTCCCCAATGATGCTTGATTTGAGTTTCTTTTTAATGGAATTTTTGGTTTCAAGGAAATGGAGGGAATGCAAATGCTTTTTGCTTTTACAATTTCATTTTTGATGTTTGGTTCCATTGTGATTAACAAGTTTGGATTTACCTAGGAAATATTACTACATTTTCCATTGATAATTCCATACCCAACCCTTGGGAAAAATGCAAAGAAAAATTTGTGGGGTCACCACTATAGCTTGCACACCCCTCTCCAAAAATAAAAACTTAATTTCACATCAACAAAACAAGAAAAAAAAAACCACTCTCACTTTGTTTCTCCTTGACCGAAAGACCAAAAACTAATTTCAATTCAATTGCTTTATAATTTTCATTTCCTTATTCATTCTCTCTCTTTCGATTCCTTCAAACCAAACTAAAGCGTAAGTATTATTACCTATGATTAAGCACAAATTCAGAAAGTTTCATGTCCTTGTTGGACGTGTTAGATTTGAAAATGATCACAACACCCAATGTAAGAATTTAAACGAACCGGACACGAACGAACAAAGCTAGTGTTTATGTTTGGTTCGTTTGAAATTTAGTTTGTTTGAAATAGGCTTGTGTTCGAAAATGTTCGTAAACTCACTGTTCGTGTTTGGCTCGATTTGTTCGAAATTAGTTCGAATTGTTCGGGTTATTTGAATTATTCGAAATGCTCGAATCGTTCAAATTGTTCGAAATTGTTTAAAATGTTATGAAACCAAAGTATTATAAATGTAAAAATAAAATTTTAGATGTTAGAAATGTAAATACATAAAAATTGTGTGGTAAGTTGATAAATTTCATAACATGTAATCAGGTACATAACAATATAACAACAATGAAAATAAAATTTTGAATTGTTGGAATCACGACAATGAATGTTAAAACTAAAATATATAAATAATAAATTTACTCATTATATTTACAAAACAAATATAACAGCAAAATCGCATACTAATAGGAAGCAGGGCCAAAATGAAAATTGTCATCTTCACTCATTAACCAAGCAAATACAATCATACAAAATCTAATCAGCCAAAACATAATTTTAATCAGCTAGTTACATGGCGGAGAGCGTTGTGATAGCCTTTTCGAGCATAAGGTTTGATCGTCCATTCTTGTGGCGATGAACTTACGAAAACAGTACTGGAGCTGCGCTGCACTCTTATATCTTCTCTTGCTTAATACAGTAATTCCATTTGGTTTCTGTCAAATGTGTTCCTTCACAAATTTTATAGGGATAGCTTACACAAAATATACAGAATTATTATATCATATGAAAAGAGATATTTGCATGCAGGATTCAAAGTTAAATCAATAATAAAAAGAAAATTAACATGCATACACCTCAATTCCAATGTATAGGGATAGCCTATACAAATCTGCTACATCCAGCTCCTCCATCTGAAAATTTCATTAAACACCTTAGTTTTTAAAATATTTTTTTCTTTTATAATCTTACATAGGGCTGTGGCGATGAACTTACGAAAACAGTGCTGGAGTTGTCCTGCACTCTTATATCTCCTCTTGCATTGCAGGTATCAAAACTCTTGTTTGATTCACGACAAATTGGTTTTTTGGAGGAGATGGCAGTAGAGCTTTCTTCAGCATCCTCATTTTCTGCAAATAGTTCTGAAGAGCACAAAAGGCTTAGTTTATGTGTAAAATCAGTGGTTACTAATATGGAAGTGTAATTATTTTGCTGAATAATGAAATAATTCTACCATCTATTGCTGAGCTGCCCCTGCTTTCTTCTGTTAGCTGATTCATCACAACCTTGCTTGGTTGTTCCAGCTTCAACGGAGCTTGCAGTTTACCTGCAGAATCAATGACTAATTTTTAGCTTCTTGGAAAAATCATTTAAGTTTAAGAGCCAAAGCAAAGCTTAATATCATTAAAGCAAAGAATATGATTTAAATTATTACGGGTTGAATGAAAGACAAATAAACAATTTAAAATTTAAAATAATTTGCATAAAATTTTGCTCACTAATATAAAAATTAAATATGATATATTTCATTAAGAAATCTAAATTCACCTGTACAGCAAATATCTTAAAGATAAATAGAATCAATGTAAACCACAAAAACGAGTGACTCAGGCAACCAACAAAGCTTCACTCTTGCGTTATATTTTGAATTCAATCAAAATTGGTTGAATTTCAAATGCCTCAAGCAAAGATAGATGAAAAATAATATGCATAAAATATCGCATACACCAACGTTATAACTTGAAGCTACTCACCCAAGTAAGCTCTTTCAAAGTGCTTCTACTTCTCTCGTAGTAAAAAATGTTAGCTGCTTGTATAGATAGAAAAAAAGTAACTGAGTTTAACTTTCATAAAGTTTTCAAAAATATTATTTATATTTAATACTTCCTTGCCAAACTTCAAGATGCATCAGTCCTTTTTTGCACCACAATAAAAACATAAATATGCTTAATACTTTCCTGCTAAACTTCAACCAAATCCTAGATTTAGTTGAATACCACCATAAACAAGTATCAGCCAAAGTCTTCTCCTTGCAACCCAATCGAAACCAGGGAGGGGAGAGAGGGAAACAACTCTCTCACCAATTTTGGGAGTTGTTGTGCATCTCTCAAGCCCCTAACATGACTTCCCTGGATCTAGTAATAGTCAAACAAAACCCAAGGATGGTAGAGAAATAGATATATTATTTATCCCCTCATTAACTGATTCGACAGCAGCTTGTATCTTGGTAAGTTGCAGAAGCATCTACAGCTATTCTATCTACAGCTATTCTATCTACAGCTTCATCCAAGTCCAAGTTCTTCCCCTTATCTGCCGTAACATGATAAGCCTCAGCAAAATATTCAAACATACAAGTGTAGTTTTCAGTTTTAAAGAATGATAAGGCCTTTTCTGCATAAATGATAACCAGATAACTTCAAGTCTGCCCCGAATCCTACATAAATGTTAACCAGCAGCAACCAACTAAAAAGTGCAACCCAACCGAAACCAGGGAGGGGAGAGAGGGAAACAACCCTCTCACTAATTTTTAGAGTTGCTGCACCTCTCCCAAGCCCCTAATATGAGTACGTGACTTCCCTAAATTTAGTAATAGCCAAATAAGTTTCATAAAAGTAAGCAGAAACTGAACAAAGAGCAGCAGATCGACAATCATCGTAATGGTGATAGTAATAACAAAAGGGCAGTTGAATATAACTATAAACATCAGTCGAATGGACTAGATATGATGAATTTTCTGGTTCGCATCAATAAAAAAACTAGCATGAAGCAGGACAATAAGCTTAGATATATGCAAGTGAGAGCATTAAGATCCAAACATAAGTGTATGTCTTCCAAATGAACCCTGTAAGCATTTCATACACTAGCATCTGATGTCAGGAACATCTAAGGGATCACTTGCAATAAATCTATGATGCACGCCAACATAGACACCCCAAAATCCTTACCTAGCAAGCCAATCAGAAGCAGAATTTCCCTCCATATGAATAAAACTTCATTGAGCTATTAGATAATACCTTTCTATATAATTCCAAATTCTATTAAAGCGGATCAACAAATCCCGAATATGTTTTCTCCTCTTCAAATATATTCCAAAAGCAAAACAGAGTCAGTTTCAAGCTATAAGAAAAATCAGTTAAAACTAACTGCAATAGATAAAGCCAATGAAGTAGCCCAACAATCAGCTTCAATAGGGGACATAACAGAGCAATAGGATGAGAAAAAATTGCCCAGAGATTCTCTAAAGGATACCAAAGCCTATTGAAGTCTTGTCCATTCAGGTTCCAACTTCAGAAAGAAAAAAGTAATTGCACCAAAGCCTGTTGAAGTCTTGCAGCAGCCATGGCAATAATAAGCAGTTAATAGTCTAATTAGAAGTCCAATAATCAGTAGTTAATGACACCACGTGAACATCTTTAAGGCTAGATTTAAGTTTTTTTTTCTCATGCTCGTAAACTTTCATGCAATCATTTTTTATGGTGTCTCTTGAAACATTTTGAAAGTTAATATTTAACATTTTCAACATTATATTGAATCAAGTATGTTCAACCATTATGAATGGATACTCATGTGTCATTATAATTTTTACAATCACCTCTCTTATGAGTTGTTGACCATAATTTTTAGGATCATAGAAAGTAGGAAACACTAAATTAATGTCAGTTTCAAAAGTCAAGAAGTTCAATATATTTTGTC
This sequence comes from Phalaenopsis aphrodite, assembly GCA_003013225.1. Taxonomy (NCBI): domain Eukaryota; kingdom Viridiplantae; phylum Streptophyta; class Magnoliopsida; order Asparagales; family Orchidaceae; genus Phalaenopsis; species Phalaenopsis aphrodite. The sequence continues at coordinate 583,287 of NEWO01000190.1, read as the reverse complement.
TCTTATCTGATAAGTTAACTAGTTGTTGATTATTTGTTTTTATCTTAGCACATTCTTTAATGTGTTTAAGAAGTTGTGAGGTTGTGTCTGGCTTGAATTTAAGGATTTTTAACCCACAACAAATGCATTGAACAAATGATTTTTAAACCCCCATTGGAATTTGATTTAACATCAATAAAATATTCTCAAATAGATAATTTTCTTTTCCTGTCTTTCTTACATTCGATTTCAGTATTAGTTCTTGCAACAATCACTCAATGGGTTGAGAACTATTATTTCCATCATGAATTGCAATTGTCAATTGTTCACTACTTGATGCAGATTGAGAATGTTCAGTATATGACATTCTAAATAATAACACACAAAAATATAATATCACATAAGATTTCAATCATTTCATGCATGTATGTACATAAATGTGTTTCAAAAGAAAAAGAAGTTTAACTAGATCGAGTGCATGAATCTCCTGATAACACAGAGTTCGAGATAAAGTATATTTGATTTGTGATAATTATTAAATTGGAAAAAGAAAAATTAACATTTTGTGTCACCTCTTAACCATTAAGCAAATAAAAAAGAAAAAATTTTTTGGATTGAGAGTTCTATGATACATATTATATATGAAGATATCAGATTAAGGAAAATCAATGCTTTGCCTCAAAAACTTCTATTAAGACTAGAATTTAGCCAAATAAACATTAAGAATAAGACAAAAAAAACTCTTTTTTTTTCAAACAACACCTCTGCTAGAAAAATAAGAGAAGGCAAAGTCATCAAAAGCACTTGTTTATTAGTTCTGGTTCTCTCATTTCCTTGCAAATTATTTTTTCCCCAAATCAGTACGACCTTTCATGATGCATGTTGGCCGGTTTGGTTACTTTGGCTCTGCTGCAACTTCAATGTAGAGCATAGTTGTAGAGCGTTATAATTGGATTGTATACATAAATTTGTAGTACTAAATCTACAAATCACTGATTGTAGCTTTAATTCACTCCTAGATTTCTGCTATTAAAAAAACACCTATAATTCTTTCTTTAAGATTTATGGAGTTCAAATCATCATGTTCAATATAAGAGGAATTTCAAGAGGATAACTCAATAGGAATTCCAAAATATTTTGGGAAATTTTCCTTGTAAGAAAACAATGAAAAAATAAAAAACAGTTAACAATGCTGATGTTCAGAACAGTGAAATGATGCATTGATAATAATGAGGATGATGTTACTTCAATGCAAAGCCAAGTTACGGTGTGTTATAATTGGAATATATACTCAAATTTGTGGCATTAAATCAACAAATCAGTGGTTATATCTATAGTAACACTCCTACGTTTCTCTTATCCTAAAATTAAAGCTGTCTAAATCTTCTTTATAAATTTTCTTTAAGATTTATGTTACAACAAAGCTCAGATCATCATGTTTTAAATAAGAGGAATTTCTGGAAGAGCACCAGACAAGTGGCCCTAAGAAAGGTAAAAACATTGTAAATTTTGTTTGTAGGAAACCCATGAAAGAACAGTGTAGAAAGCTATAAGAATTTTGAATTATTAAAATAATTTGATAGGAAAAATGCTTCATTAATATTGATACAGTTGCAACCACTCTCTATAAAATGTAAACAATCTAATACGATAATATGCATATATATTCATGCAACATACAAAGATTTAAGAGCACATTGTCTGAATAATGTTGAATGGCAAAAAACAGAACGAAAACATAACCATGTGAGAAGCTATGGATATCGAAAGAGAGAAATCAAAATAAAATACAACAAATATAAATTTCATTCACACAAATAGAAAATAAGATATGTAACAGATACAGAGCTAAATGAAATTTCACTTTGATCACAATAAGTAAATAAAGAAGTATTTAGTAAAAGAAAAATCTAAAAATCAAGTCTCGTACTTGAACGATGAAATCGGATCTTAGAAATATGTATAAGTTTCAACTCCAGAAAAAAAAAGTTTATGTTTAATAGTTTTTTTTCTACAAAATCATTGACATTCTATTTATGAATGTGAGAAAGAAGCAATAAGTAATCAAAAGAAAATCAAAATTCAGATAAAATTATTTTTTTGAAACATGAATCTAAGATTGTGCGGCTAAGGCTTGCTTAAGCTATAACTATAACCTATTACGACTCTCAAGATTTAACCTTGACCAATTTTACAGAGAAGTCCTCCAACTTATCAAGTCATTACTTAATTTAGATCTTTACTTCACATTTTAACTCCACTATTAAAGAAATTTGAAGGAACATTTGAGCTGAACTAGCCGCTCAACAAAATTGAATGCATTTTGAATTAACTTTACAGTTTATCTTATCATTAAAATTATAAAAAATAAATTTGCTTCAACTGCAAGTGTCTCATAAGTTGCAAATAAAGTCTTTGATTGTTCACCCACAAAATAAATGCAACTTGTTGCCAACATATCACTCTTTTTGCCAAAACTTCATAAACATAACAATGTAGAGTAAGAAATATTACTTTGATTTTTAAGAATGTAGTAAGAAATAATTTTTTGTATATTTTCTAGTCTTCTAGAGGCAATAATCGAATCATAACAATAATTGAATCACAACAAAAATGTTGAAACTTGTTTGAAAGTAATGCTTAAGTCTGTATGCATCACAACACAAGTGCATAATAGCCCAAGTCCCCAAGTAGTGCTCAATGCTCAAAAAAAAAAAAAAAAAACAGATCTACAGTCAATATGAAGATAAACATATCTAGATTTCACTCTCTAAAACATAGGTTTTACTCAAAAAATTCAGATAAACCTAAAATAAATTCAAAAAATTTAAGCTAAGAGGCAAACATGAAGATAAATATGAAATATTACAGAAAATTTGCTCAAAGAAGACGACTCGGTAGCCTTACAAGCAACAAAGCAAGAATATCGAGCAACCAAGCACCGAAGCAAGAATATTGTGAGTGGTCGATCCAACGCTGACTCGCCGAGGACAAATACATTTTATCGTAGACAAATTGAAGTAGAGATTAGAGAACGAACACAAACAATCAACCCTAAGCTCTCACGGAGAGAAAGCTTGTCACGATTTGGAGACGAGGAGGGTTCCCGGCTTCTCGCCGAGAGAAGCTTTTCGCGATTTTGAGAGGAGGATTCTTGCAGTCACCGAAAGGAAGCTTTTCATGATTTTGAGACAAGGAGCGGCCGAAACTAGAGCTTCTGAGAGGAGAAAAAACGGCGTGCTTTTGAGAGGGGAAAGGGCGAATAAGGGGTCAGGGCTTCCGCCTTCGGGTAATAAGGTTATTACATTTGTTTGTATGTATATATATATATATATATATATATATATATATATATATATATATATATAATATTAATTATATACCTTATATATATAAATATATTATTAATAATTTATTGTATATTATAATTTACAGGATTTAATTTTTAAAATATGACATTTTTTTAGTATATAATTATTTTTAAAATGTCATAAATTTTTTATATATATTTATTTTAATTTTTTTTATATTTCGAACAATAATGATTCAAACACGAACGAACACATCACTGTTCGTGTTTGGTTCATTTAAGAAACTGAACGAAAAAACTATTTGTGTTCATCTCGATTGCTTATCGAACACGAATTGTTCGCGAACAACGAGCTTTTTTGACAGCCCTAGCCCAATGTATTTTGTTTGGTTAGTGATGCATCGATGTGTTCATATTTTGTGTGGTTATTTTAAAGTTTATATACTCTTTTCTGGGTTTTTAGTATTTTGTGTGGGCAATACATTGTTAATATTGACTACATATGTCTAATTATTAAAGCTAACGGTGTTATGTTAATAATATTAAGCATGCTTGATGAGATATCAAAACATACTGATAATTAAGCCAGCGTTAGCTTTTCTTTTGTTGATCTTTAAGCTTTCTATGTGATACATATCATATGATATTTCATTCTTTGATGTTTTAATTTAACGTTGTTGACATTTGGCGTTTTGATTAGATGTTTATATTATGATGGCAGTGTATCTAGAGAATTAGCTAAAACGTTCATGGCATGAAATGGCACACCATTGCCTACTTTTTACATTTGTCATCTTTGTATCTTTAATCGATTACCGTGCTTCATAAGCTGTTAATATATTTTTTATTCCATTCCTTCTACAATTTGAACAATGACAAACGCCTAAAAGTTCATCAACGTTTACTTCTCTCTTTTTATGTTTGTTTTATTTCGACAAATGCTTAGTTTTATCTGGTTCCCCGAACCCGTTTCTTTTAAAATTTTCATCCTTGTACTACCAAAATGTTCCTGGCTTTAGGCGCTCTTATTTAACCAAGAAAATCAATTTGCTTTACATGCAAACTTTAGGAGCTTGATTGAATCATGTTTCCAGTCAGTTTTTTTCTTTTCTTTTTTTTTTTTTGCTGAATTTAAAGTGAATCATTATTTGATTTCATTTCTTATTATCCTTGTATATCAGATCTATATACCCACATTAATTATTTTCTGTATGTGACAACTAGCTACTGCTAGAACTGTTGGTCATCTTTCCAAGAGCGCTGAGGTAATGAAGCTAGTCAGTAGTCTCATGAAGGCTCCTGAAGTGGCTACGACCATGCAGGAATTTAGCAAGGAAATGACAAAGGTGAGTTATTTGTGCCTAAGTTTCGTTCTTTTAACTACTTTTATCGTGGTTCTTTTATTTTTTTTTTTTGTCATTGATTTTGCACTATTATTGACCTGACTTCTGTGTAGAAGTTCTACATAATTACCTTTAGCAATTATAATAAGTTCAATGTTAGTAATTCTATATTAAATTTGACCAGTCATTTGCTATGTTGATATCGTCATTGCCAAATATCATCTATTGAGAACTATAATGATGTATTATAGCTTTAGCTTTGGGCATTCGAGTAATGATTTCACATCAGAAACTTTGGTTTTAAATATGTACTTTTGATGATTTTAGTTTAACGGTTGAAGGCACTGGCACTGTCTATAAGCCTCATACTTGATAGCAATTGTGTTTTCAACCTTACTAAAATCATCTTATAGTGATGTTCTTATTCATGAAAAGTTTTATATGCTCATTTTAGATGTGTGATTGATGGTCTTTAGATGGTGGATTTTCTTCTCTTTTCATCCATAGAGTTAGATTGGCCTGCCTTGAATCATGGTAGATTTGACCTTATTGATTACTGAACATGAACATATGCACTCGGGATCAGATTTACGTCTGTTTGGGGCAGTTGCAGCTTCTCAGCTTTTCAGTTACAGCTACGCTGCCCCAGAAAGTTACTGCAGGGGAGCTGACTGCTTGTTTGTTGCAGCTGTGTGAATGCAGCCGTGGGGTAGTTTTTTCTTGAAAATTGATCATTTTGTTTCTGTTTAATGAAGTTGTTTAAAACAGAACTATGACAACCACATATTTGATAATTCAGAAGCAGAAATTTATTTCAAAACAGAACAAAAGTTCAGATACACAACTCACTTAATAGTGAGCACTGAAAGTGTCACATTTACTAACATTTTTTAAATTGAAATACACTTTTTCAAGCCAAACTTTGGACACAGAAGTGCTAGAGATAGAAAAATCATAAGAATTGCGTGGTATGTATATGTAAGATTCACAAATTTTACCTAATAAAAAAGCAAGAGGAAATTGAACATCATATGCCTCAAAACATAGATATTTAGACAAAAACCCCTATGATATGTTCATTATAGAAACCTGCATCCCAGAAGAAATTATAGTTCTGGGGATAACCTCTTGCATTAGAGGACTAGATATTGAAGTTTGAGCTTTCTGAAACTGGTTTGTATCCAAGCTTGAACATGGTTTAAACCAATATCACTAAAATACTGGGTGATTTACATATATAACACACATGTTTTGTGCATATACATATTAAACACCTATAATTTGATATAACACAAAATATTTGAGTTGGAAACTGTTTTTTTGGGAAGCATTACATACATGACATCCTATTCTTAAATATTAACATATCTAACACCAAAAAGTATGTGGTTGGTATGTCTGTTTCACTGCTCATCCAACAACAGACCCTTAACTCATCCAAAAATGGTAGGGATGGTGGGTGCTTGAAGAATAGAGAAGTAAACCACAAAAAATTATTTGATTAGATTAGGGCATCCAAAAGAAAAATGCTTCTTACCGCTGCTTCGAGGACGAGAATTTGGGCTGCGTGATAAGAGGAGAATTTTCGGAGAAGAGGAGGAGAGGGGAGAAAAACGCTTCTTACCACTGCGATTCTTTTTTCCCCGTGGCCAGATTTGTATCGGACGGGTAACTCGAAGAGGGCATGGAGGTAAAAAGGCAGAACCAGAAGCTGGGACGCGGCTCTGTTTTGTCTTTCCGCGTTCAACGAATATCGCGGCAGGCCGCAGTCTTGCCGCCGCCCGAATAGACCCTTAATTTCAGAATTTAATCCAAACAGTTTCTGCGAGCTCAGCCCGGATGAGTGATAAATTTTCCTATCATTGTTTTATGTTTTTAGGAACATGTTCGATAATGGGGAAGAAGGATTCATCGCACTAGAAACTGAAAGTAGTGCACCTTTGATTAGGGTAACTGAAGCATTTTAACTTGCATTTTCTGTGGTCATGTCTACAGCTTCACTTGCCTTTAGACTAGAGGTGTCAAAATTGGGTTTGTGGGTCAATTTTGGGCAGTCATGTGTACGGTTTCGCTTGCCTTTAGACTAGGAATGTCAAATTGGGTGTGGGTGGTGTGGATCAATTTTGGGCCAGGCTTTGCTTGCCTTTAGACTAGGAGTGTCAAATTGGGTGTTGCTGTGGCCCGAAATTGACCCAACCCGAACCTGACCTGAATAATAAACGTGTTAGATAGTCCAACATTAACCCAATCCACTTTACTCGAGCTAGACTTGTATAACTTGTTCAACATAAGGTATAATAGCTATTCAAGCTAAACTCGGGTCAATTTCTGGTTGGCGGCCGAATTTGGTGTTCATTTTGAGTTAACGGGTCAATTTTGAGTCAGTGGGTCTTTTTTGGGTTGGCAAGTCAACTCATATCCGACCAAAAAATTAAACGGGTTAGGGTTTTTTAACCTATTCCTAACTTGAACTGGATCCAAAAGTTATTCGGTCCAATCTGAACGCGGAATATTCAAGTAGATTTGGCATGCGCGGTCAATTCTTGACACCGCAACTTTAGACCACGTCAATTTCCATACCTTCATTTTCAAGGCCAATCATTTCGCTGAGATACTTTTGATGAACCAGTTGACCTGCCTGTTCGTTTTGATCCTAAATAAAAGTATCTTTTTGGTTCTTACCCTTTTGCGTAACGCATTTATTTCATTTCTACAGGTTTCTAAAAAAGAAAAAACCAAGTCTTTTGTAAGCTATTTTAGTTGACATCAAACTTTTCATGAAATCAACTCTAGTGTTTTTCTCTTTATGATCTAAACCTAAGGGTAGCTAAGACCAAGCCGCCTAGGCTTTGGTAGTCAATGTTTCCTTCAGCAAGGACCATTTTCACTACAGAATCAGCTAAAACATTCAAATTTAAGCACCTTTCCATCTTCCTATTTTGCTTGGCTTATAAAAATTAGTGTTTTGGTTAGTCCTACTAAGAACCGTGTCCCAATTTTATATGATTAAAACCTTATTCACAGGGATGTTAATTACCTTCCATTCAATTTCCATAAATTTCCCTAAACATATGTTGCACAAAGGAAGAATGTTGATGATGACTACTTCAACCTTGGGCTTTTAACTTAATTTTTTTCTTAATCAATTAGTGACCATCATATTTCTGTCTCTCTTGCAAATTTCCAGGCTGGTGTCATTGAGGAAATGGTGAATGATGCTGTTGATTCAGCTCTGGACTCTGAAGACATAGAAGAGGAAACTGAAGAGGAGATTGAGAAGGTGCTTACTGCTATAGCTGGTGAGACAGCTTCCCAGCTTCCAGATGCAGTTAGGAAGGGAAGGATAAAGCAACCTGCTTCCAGCCAGAAGGCAGAGCAACAGGTAAGCATTGGTGACCTGTTATGAAATCTTTGATTTACTTGTTTAAATTTTATTATTATTATTATTATTTTATTTACTTGATAGTCTGAGGCAATAGCTGAAGGTGTAGATGATGAGGGAGAGCTAGAGGAGATAAGGGCGCGGCTCGATAAAGTGAGGTCGTAAACGTTCTTTGGTAATTTTAACCAACACATCTAAATTGAGTTGTCTCCAGGAGTGAATGAGTGATATACAGAGAAATGAACATATGATTCAATAATGTTTAATGCCACCCTTATTATGTATTATATAGCCCTTGTATGCTCTATAATTGTATGTATTAAAAGATCAAATCCAAGATCCTTTGGATTTCGGAGATAATTGATGATTTTAAGTGAATCAAAGGCTTGTGGAGAAGATTTATATATTCTTTTTACAGTTCAGATGAACATCTTATAGAATAAGTATTATACACACATCATAGTATGCAACAATAAATGTCATATGAATTGGCATATTAACATTTTAGTCTTTGAAAATTTTAAAAAATATTATATTGCCATCTTAATAGGGTAACAAGTAACCAAATTTTCTTCCTTGTGCATCTTCAAGCCATTTTGATGCCTTAGAAATAATAGTTTATACTTGATTGGATGCATTAAAGAAAATCAGTCTTTTTTTACTTCTTTTTGTGTATATACTTGATTGGATGTATTCCAATTTACTTCACATTATGAACCCAAATGACCTCCAAAACCCTCGAAATTTTACATATTTGCTTGGAATTAGATTATATACAATTCCTAAAATTTTTAATTCAATTTAAATTCTTTTTTTTTTTTTTTTTGAATGACTTATATTTTCTTTCTGTTTGCTTATTCTATGGGTGAAGAGTTCATTCAATTTGGGATTTTTTTTTTGAAAAAATTATGAGAATTTAAGTTCGTAAGGGTATATTTGTAAAATTATCATTTTTGACATAAACCACTTCATTTCAAACTGAAAGTTGCTTGTTACATTTTATTTTCTATTGATGAGTGATTTGGATGAGTGGGTTGAAATTTTCAATTTTAATGATTTTATTTGTTGGGTTGAAATTTCAATTATAATGAAAAGGGTATATTTATAATTTTTGAAAAAGTCACAAATAAGCTCAAATTCACTTGTAAATACTTGGATTTTAATATTCAAATGTTGTTTGAGCTTTAATTAATGATTTTAAATCAGATTTGACATGTTTTAAGTTTGTAAGATTCACTTTTGTGACTTGAAAGTAAATGAAGGTATGTTTGTAATTTTAGGAGATCTTGAAAATGGGGTAGTTGGTATTAGATTTCAACCACCACAATTACATTCAATAGCCTCTATTTATAAAAATGACACTTATACTCCTTTTCAAGTATCTTATATATTCGTAATCTATACAACTTTCACTTTTGCCCATGTCATGGTTACATCAATACTTGAGAATTGAGATAAATGCTTAATCATTCTTAGCCTTAGATCAATCAACTCTTTGTCATTTGTCCTCTTATTGACTTGCCTCCGGTAGGCTCGTCCTTGGTCGATCAACCTCTAGTCAAACGACATCCAATCATACATGTGCGACTGTCCTACTTCAGGTGGTCATGTCTTTCTTTCGTGAAGCCATTTTTCCTATACAGGCCTCTTTGAATCGTCAGATCTATGGAAGATTTGATCAAGCATATTTTGTTGTACACGAACCTAATTGTCATTAAGGCTCAACTCTCTCCTAAAAAATAAGAAAGAAAACAACATTTCTACTTTTACTACTTTATTTTTATTTTAGAAGTTGACCTTTAATAGTAATTAAGCTAAAAGTTAATAATTAAATATATTTTAAACATTGATTTTAAGTTGAAGAGAATATCATCTACCATTTCTTTGTAAGACTTGCACGCTACTCATTAAATTAAATTAGATTTATATTGTACCACCAAGCAATACAAATTTAAATTATAAGCTACACATTCTCCCTTTAATGTTGGTGCTTCTCGTTGTTGCTCGGCACTTAAAAGTCAAATTTTTTTCCACTACCTTTTTTGGACGTTCAACAAATTTAATTAGATTTATAAAAAAATAAGGAAAATTACATACATACCACTCAAATTTTATATATTTACGTATTCATTAGCTAAACTTCAATTTTTAAATACATGGCACTTTATTGATGTATGAAAATGTATACTACATTTATTTATAAGTTAGAATGATGTTCTATTTTATATTTTGTGGTGTGAATATAAAAGATAAAGCTTACAAATTATATATGTAAATATATAGAAATTGGGTGGTTAAGGGGGTATAAACAAGTCAAGTCAAGCTTGGGCTATGTCAAACCGAGCTCTGGTGTTTGCCAAATTGTGAGCTCGAGCTCGAGCTCCTCGTTGTGGTAGCAACCGACTCGTACGCTCAAATTAAAAATTAGATAGTTAATCAAGCTGGCTTGCAAGTCAATGAGCAAAGTTGGGACTAGTTTGAAGTCAAACTTATTTAATGAATGTGCTCAACTCAAGCTCGAGTACAAACCTGTGGCAAGATAAGCCCGGCTTTTGGAAAAAATCTTACATGCAGAGTCCGAACATAACTCTGCATCCAAACTCTAATAAGCTCTTGCTACGTTTATCTGATTGTGCCCAATTAAAAAAGACGAAAAGAAGCTTAATGTGGTGTTATTGCAAAACAACTACAATAACACAATAATACAACCGATGAACAATGCTAATAACACCGCCCTACGGTTCCGCTTTAATAATCTCACAAAACAACTTGAATAATGCCGTAATAGTAACACAATAACACTGATGATTAACGCCAACAACACCGACTATAGGACCACACAAATAACATTGCGATAACACCATAATACAACCTATGAACAAGGCTAACAACACCGCCATGCGGTTCCACTTTAATAATCTCACAAAACAACTTGAATAACGCCATAATAGTATCGCAATAACATTGATGATCAACGCCAATAACACCGACTATAAAACCACATAAATAATACTGCTATAACATCGCAATTGCTCCAACAAAATAATTTCAATAACATGAACAATATTGGAATAACACTCACGAAAAATGCCTCAGAAAAAATATTACATCAGTACTATGCACGTAAAAATAACGTGCGTAGCCAATCAATCCACGCCACGTCATCTCGCGCGGCAGAGAAAAAAAAAGACAGCGTAGCAACACATGGAATATTCCCTCCTGTGTTATTCATGTGCTATTGCGTGTTATTCATGTATTATTGCGTGTTATTCATGTGTTATTGCGTGTTATTCATGTGTTATTGATGTGTTATTGTATTATTATAACAACAAGAATATTCTCAGGACAAAATAACACATGAATAATACACAATAACACTTAAATAACACGGGAAATATTCCCGACAGAGAAAAAACGGCGAAGTAACACGGGAAATATTCTCTCCCGTGTTATTCTTGTGTTATTGTGTGTTATTCATGTTTTATTCCTGTGTTATTGTATTATTATAACACCAGGAATATTCCCAGAACACAATAACACATGAATAATACACAATAACACATGAATAACACGGGGGGGATATTCCTCGTGTTACTGCGCCGTTTTTTTTCTGTGTCGTGCGGGGCATCGTGGCGTGATTTCATCGGCTACGCACGTTACATGTGTATTACTGATGTAAGTGTTATTTTCTCAATGATAATATTTAACTAAAGTCGGACGAAGCACTGGATCCGTGATTCTTTCTGGCTTTTGAGTTCATAAACTAGCCGTGGAAAGAATTCTCTGGGAGCACCGGTGCCATGAAGCCTTGGAAGAGACGACGAAATGGAGTGCAGATCTCGAAGTCATTCATAAAACGCAAGGAAACTCTTTTAGCCAAAACCCTACATAACATCTTTCTTATACGCAACCCTTTTAGTCACTCCCTCAACTATCCTTCTCCGGCAAACCCTCCTCTGCCATCCCGTCCTCTTCCCTTCTCTATAAGTATTACCACCCATCGCCTCGCCCTCGCTTATCCCTCGCAATGCCAAACCTCTCTCTGTTCCTTTTCACCATCATCCTCGCCTGCGCGTCCTTCGCCGCCGGCGACATTGGCGACGAGGACCTCACCCTCCCCATAGACGCCAGCTTTCCGGCGGCCGCTGCTGAGAAGTTCATCCGCGCTCTCAATCTCCTTCCTCGTGATCCTTCTCCACAACCCCCCGCTGCTGTTGCCGATGATCGGCTGGGACCGATCGTTGAGAAGCCGCTTCGCCTGAGCTCATTCGCCGGCGAGGTCTCCGTCGATGATCTCGGGCATCGTGCCGGCTACTACCGTCTTCCACACGCCTATGACGCTAGGTAAGGATTGAGAATCTAAAATCTGTTCATCTTTAGGGTTTGAGTTAATGTATTTATGTTTTAGGCGAATCTGATGGGTAATTTTGTTCGTGTAGGATGTTCTACTTTTTCTTCGAGTCGAGGCAGAGCAAGAAGGATCCCGTCGTTATTTGGCTGACGGGCGGCCCCGGTTGCAGCAGTGAATTGGCGGTTTTCTATGAGAATGGACCCTTCACTGTAGCCAACAACTTGTCGTTGGTGTGGAATGAATTTGGGTGGGATCAGGTATCCTTTTTTTTGCTATTGGGGCAGATTTACATACAGACCACTTAATTTTTATGTATTTACATATCGAACACCTAAATTTTAATTTTTACATTGATATTTTTTATGTGATATGAAAGATTTGAGTGGTAGTAGATATATAAATACAACAGAATTGGGTGGCATGTAAATGCCCCATTTTTTGGAAGATTTACATACATGCTGCTGAGTTTTTGTGTATGTTCACATCTAACACCTAAATTTCATTTTTGCTCGTGTGTGATCGATGAGAGCTTTATTAAATTTCTTAGAATTTAAAAGAATGATCTTTTTTGTGATATGAAAACTATGGATGGTGCAAAAAGTGAAGTTCAGTTATTAAATATGTAAATACATATTTATATGAACTATTTTGTTAGTTGATCACTAATTCGTTTGGTGTAAATCTGTAGTAGCACAAAGATAAAATTGATATTAAATAATGTTAATTAAAAAAAATTACGAGATATGCAAAAGTTTTTTATTCCTTGCTTCTATTTGCTTCCTTTTGTTATGGGGCAATATCCTATATCGTTAAAATGAATCCAAAAGACTTAACTTATGATTTATGCGCTTTCTGTGAATTCTATATCCCTGCTGACACTTATATGCTACAATTGTATGGGAAATACTATGGCACATCAAAAAGTTTATTTTTTTTATTCAGGTTCTACAACTAATTGGATAGATTTTGAAATTTTAAATTTAATTTATTATATTATCATGATAGTGGTATTAAGGCTTTGTTGTTGTTGTTTGTATATTATCATGATATTATTTGATTAATTCAGCTAAATTTTTAACTATCTTCTTATTTTATTTTCAACAATTGAATACGTGTTGCATCCACATGAATATATGAACAACAATAACCACAACAAGCCTTTATCCCACCAAGTGGGACCGGCACAGACCATATTTGACTTGACTCGCCTACATATTTATATATATTATAGATAAATATTTGATTGCAAAAATGCATTTTCCTAATTGTATCTTACTGCTACTCGATTCTTATCTGCCTTAGAGAAGAGTTTCCTACTATTTAAATGTGCAAACTAGATTGAATAGAAATCTTAGAAAAGGATAAACGGGTTATAATTGATATCATACCTGTAAACATTCCACGATTTTTGCAATACTTGATTGAGACTTTGATTACTTTATCGAGCTTGGCTACGAAGAACAAAGAAATTTTCTTACTGTCCATTAGATGTAGAAGTAGCCGAGGAACCATAAAACTAAGAAAAAAAAATATTTTAGGGATCAAACCTGTTGAGAATTTTAGGGCAAAGAAAAGCAAGAATCGGTGCAAATTCAGAAAGAAACACAGAGATTTAAAAAGGTTCATCAAAGATGTCTACAACTTCAGAAACAGAGCAGCAGCTTTTTCTTCAATTCAAAAAAAGAGTACAAGATCTCCTTAGGGTTAGAATACTATATATATATATATATATATATATATATATATATAGTCTTGGCATACAATATGGAATTATAAAATTACCCCTTACCATACCACGGGGGTATTGCTCCCGCACCCCTAATTCACATGACGAAACTCCCTCCCGATTGGACAGATGCTTCCGCTCCACTCCGCTAGCAAGCTCCGCTGGCTCGCTCCGTTCCGCTTCAGCATTTGTCCCTTATCTAGTATATGAACCATGCCTAACAAGGCCCTCACCTTGAATCCGAGGGAATTACATTTTTTTTTTCTATCTTCCTTTTAGTGTATCATTTTATTTATATCGTATTTACATACATACCGCAAAATTCTTATGTATTTACATATCTAAAACCCAAAGTTAAATTTTTACACTTACAACAATTTGGTATCATAAATCTATGCATGAAATGGTGCATTTCACTTTTAAAAGATAGTAATGGTGGTATTTTTAACCTGATATTAAAGATTTAAGTGGCATGCATGTAAATGCCCCTTGATTTATTTAACAGAAACTTGAAAGCTTATTCATGTTAACCGTTATAAAAACTAAATAAATAAATAAAAGGTGAAGCTGTCCATTTTTATTGCAGGCATCAAATCTTATTTATGTTGATCAGCCTACTGGAACCGGTTTTAGCTATAGTTCAGACAGCCGCGACATTCGGCATGACGAAGATGGTGTTAGCAATGATCTTTATGATTTCTTACAGGTATCAAGTTTCACCTTTTTCTTCTTCTTCTGTTTTTTTTGTTTTTTAAATCTGAAAAGATGTTCCTCCTGTGTTTTTTTTTTTTTTACTTGGAGATTCCCAAGTAAAAAAAAAAGTTGCAATAATTATCTATGATAATAAAAAACAAAACTATCCCAAATCTAAATTATAATAGAGCGGAATCTATCATTGAATGGGCCATTGTTCTTTAGGTATTAATCAAACATCATTAAGATACTAGTAATTCGCTTTTGGGTCATTTCATAAGTCTGAGTTTGATTATGAACCCAAATATCAATTTAGCCTCTAGCATAAGTACATTCATTATTGATATTATAAACTTTTTTCCATCTTTTCTTATTATATTGTGTATATAATAATAGAAATTGAAGTTAGCAGATAAGTCTTTTTGTGTTATTTTACATTTCTACTGAAATTTTCCAAGTTGAAGATTGCAAGCAACATGTAGGTATGATATAAATTTACCACTAAAACCATTTGATTTGACTTTTTTTTTGTTTGAAGATTTACTAATATACCACTTAATTTCTATGTATTTACGTATCTAACACCTAAACTTCAATTTTTACATACATGCAACCTTACGTATGCATTAAAAAGTGCATTTTGCCTTTTAAAAGTTAAAATGACGGCATTTTTTATGTGATTGTATGAATGTAAAAAATAAACTGTAGTTGTTAGATATGTAAATACTAAGAATTGGGTGATATGGAAATCGAGTAAATGCTTCTAAAAATTGATATTTCACCACTTATTTTTTATATATTTGGCCAGGCATTCTTCTCCCACCACCCAGAGTATGTAAATAATGATTTTTACATTACTGGAGAGTCTTATGCTGGGCACTATATTCCTGCTTTTGCAAAACGCGTTCATCTTGGAAACAAGGCTAAAGAAGGCCTTCACATCAACTTAAAGGTGCAGCGCTACAACTCCATTTCCGCTAATCACCATTGTTTGATGTGTTTATTTACTAGAGTGGGGATGTGATCAAACAGGGCTTTGCTATTGG
The DNA here is from genome assembly GCA_003013225.1 of Phalaenopsis aphrodite. Classification (NCBI taxonomy): domain Eukaryota; kingdom Viridiplantae; phylum Streptophyta; class Magnoliopsida; order Asparagales; family Orchidaceae; genus Phalaenopsis; species Phalaenopsis aphrodite. The sequence continues at coordinate 567,457 of NEWO01000190.1, read as the reverse complement.
GAATGGCCTTACTGATCCAGCAATCCAGTACAAAGCCTATACAGATTATGCTTTGGAAATGGGAATAATTAAAAAATCTGACTATAAAAGAATCAATAAAGTTTACCCAGCTTGTGAGCTGGCCATTAAACTATGCGGTAATGTTCCTAACCATAGTGAACTTTCAGTATATGTTTTTTTAGTGAAATTTACGTAAATACAACAAAGTTTTTATGTATTTACATAAAATGTTTAATATGTTGAAAAAAATTAAACTTATGAACATAAATCCAATAATTTTAGAAAATGCTCAAAATCACTTTTATTTTTTTAGTGCTTCTTAAAAATAAGCTGAATTTTTTAAAAAAATTAATTTATGTGAAAAATACACTGATCAAACATATTTTTATAAATAAAAGTAAAAAATAAAAAACAAAAAAGCTAATTTGTTGCCAGGCAGACCCTAAATATTTCCCTGTTGATCCACCTCTTTATGAAAATTGGTTGGCTAGATTTTATTTTTTATGCGTCCATGAATCGGTAGTAGTTCTGCATCTGAATGATTCTACAGGGATTTACTTACATACCCCTCAATTCCTATGTATTTACATATCTAGCACCTAAACCTTACTTTTTATATTTACACCACTTAAATCTTCTATCAGATAAAAAATACCTCCATTTTAACTTTTTTAAAGTGAAATACACCTTTTCGTGCATAGATAATGCGGCATGTATGTAAAATTGAAGTATAGGTGTAAGATATGTATATACATGAGAATTGAATGGTATGTATGTAAATTTTCCATGATTCTAATGCAACACCATATTCATCTGAAACATTATGCTTCAGGTTCATCTGGAAAAGCTTCCTGCATGGCCTCATATATGGTTTGTAACACTATATTCAATTCAATCATGAAGATTGCTGGAAATACCAATGTAAGTGAACATTACTTAGCATTCTAGAGTTCTTAATTAAACACCTTACTTTCCTTGAACTTAAATTTTATCCCCCAATTTTTTGCAGTACTATGACATCAGAAAGGAATGTGAAGGCAGTCTATGTTATGATTTCTCAAACATGGAGAAATTTCTTAACTTAAAATCTGTAAGAGAGTCACTTGGAGTTGGGGACATTGAATTTGTTTCATGCAGCTCAAAGGTATATGAAGCCATGCTCACCGATTGGATGAGGAATTTGGAGGTGGGCATCCCTGCTCTTCTTGAGGATGGCATCAAGCTGCTTGTTTATGCTGGGGAATATGATCTCATTTGTAATTGGCTTGGTAAGCCTTTTCTCGCTCAAAAAGAAAAAAAAATGCTTCTTTTATGATTTATATCTGTTTCTTCTACAAACAAAGTAAAGTATCAGAATAATATTCAGCCTATTTACATGGGACCATTTTAGTCCTAAAGTGTATACAAGCGTTAATTTAGTCCACATAATCTTTTAATTAATGTGGATATGATCCCCAAGAAAGATTACTTTAGACCATTTTGACACTTTATTAAAAGATTAAGTATTTATAGTTAGTTATATGGCTTTTCTGAATCAGGGAACTCGAGATGGGTTCATGCCATGGAATGGTCTGGTCAGCAAGCTTTCACCTCATCGCCTGAGAAGCAATTTATCGTCGATGGTAAGCAGGCGGGAGAACTGAAGAGTCATGGCCCTCTGAGTTTCTTGAAGGTAACAAATACATATTTAATTCTCTACTCATGTGGTGGGTGTTGAGAAAATAATATTTTTTGTTTTCCTGCAATTATGACTTGTTTTTCTGCCAGGTTCATGACGCAGGACACATGGTTCCTATGGATCAGCCCCAGGCTGCATTGGAGATGTTGAGGAGATGGATGAAAGGAGACATTGCTGAAGCTGCATCAGAATCTGAAGGCCTGGCTGCTGACATTTGACAAAAAACCTTAAATTATATGTTCTTGTATAAAATTTGATGTCTTTGAGGTGTGATTCTCTTTTTAGGAAGTTTCTTTAAAAGAATTCATGATGTAAAAAAGGGTTAATGACATTAAAATAAGGTCTTTGTTATTTTTCCTAACTAATTCATGAGATTGACTGAGACTTAGTTTATTTTTATGATTGAAGTTTTTTATGGCGGTTTGGATGGAGATGGATGGTCAACTCAAATATGATAATGAAATTTAATTGGAATTCATGAGTTGCCTTAAAGATTTGTCAAGTGGATCTGGGTGATAGTGTATTAAGGGGCTATGCTTTATAAAGTTTAAACATGAGGCCATTGTTGATCATAATTTAAACGTATAAGGATGTTCTATCCAAGGTATGGTGTGATAAGCTTTGGTATGGCTTAGTAAGTTCATGTCAAAGTTGGCTCGGGGATGGTGTAACTGAGTGCATTCAGAGGTGTTAATTTGTGATCGTCTCTTGTCAAGGCGCTTCATAATCAATTTTACGGCTCATTGGAAAATTTTAGATTTAGCTTAACAAAGGTAGATACCATCGTTATGAAATTTTTGAACTGCGGCGATCGAAGGTGGCGTCATGGGTGGGTTGTGCATCAACCACCAAAAAATCTTTCATAATAGAAATTGGCGGTCACCTTCTCCCTAGATGACTGATAGCCCAATTATATTCAGAGCATCCTTTCGTTCGCTAGAATACCTGTATAGCAGGTAGGGGTGTGAACGATCCGATTTCGAGTTGATCTAGGGCTGGCTTGAAATTGGATTGAAATATTTTTTACCAGATCGAAATCGGATCATGGATTGATCTGGTAAATTTCGATCTGACCCAATGTGGATCGATCCAATTTTTTAGCCGCTCGAATTGTAAACGAGTCGGCTTGAACGTTATTTTTGGCTCATGAGCCAGGTTGGCATGGCTCGAATCTGCCTTGGCCGCCTAACCACTAGAAAAAAACTATATTTTTCTTTTTTTGTGAAAAGAGAGTACTACCCCTACTACTCTTCTCAAGCAAAAAGGGCCTCACCAACTGAGCTAGTAATGCATTATGCATATAAAACTAAAAATTTAGGTGTTATATATGTAAATACATAAGAATTTATTTCGATCCCGATCCAAGCCGAGGACGGATTGAAATGATTTGATCTGAGCTTAAATTCGATCTAATTTTCAAGTGATTCACGATCTTCAACTAATTTCACATCCCTAATAGTGGTCCAGTCAGCACAGCCAGGCAATTAACTAACAGATATATATTTTTCAAAGACTGATTTTGAACAGTATATTATCCGAACTGTCTACATCAATCAATATAATACTTATCTGTTAGTTATCTATGATGTCATTGTAGTGATTCCCCGCATGAGAAAATCCTCATTAGTAAAGATAGTTGGGGAATGGATCTTCCGCTTTGATGCAGTATTTAAACTGCACTCTCTTTAGCCCTTGTGCCTGTGCAACCTTTGCTATCGCAAGCTCTAAATTTCTCACATCCAGTATCTTCTTTTGGAGCTGAGCGATGTATGCTCAGAGGCTCTCATTTGACCCCAACTTAACATGCCATAGGGCCTCTAAGTCCTTGTGGGGCTTAAACTCACCAATGGAAGTGATAAGTTTTACCGAGAGGCCATTAAATCATTTTCTTGAAAACTTTAAGAAGGTATATAGTCGACTCAAAGGAAGTCATGTGATTGACTTGATCGGTCCGATCGTTGTAGGGTTCCAAACATGAAATCTTAAACTTCTTGAGAAGTTTTGCAGCAATAATCTGAAAGGATAATGCATCCTTGGGCCGGCGATAGACTTCCATTCGCCCCACTAGTGGTATGCTCTCTGGCATGAACCCAACATTGTCTTAGTATTGGGATTCTTGATCTCATTCGGTTCCCTGAGCTATCTGATGGTCTTAGGGTTCAGGTGCTCAAAGATTTGGTTCTAGAGGAGCCCGTGCTCTCCCCTCAAGTATAGCATGGGCCAATTTTATTAGTTGTCCCACTATTCGATTATGGAGTTCCTGAATTTTTTGTTGCACAAATTCTTAAATGGACTTCATGTTAGAAATTTCCCCCAAATGTGTTTATTCTCTGTGGTGCGTTTCTCTTCTAGTTGATTGTATGATTCCACACTCACTGCATCTTTTATGACGTCGAGTCCAAAAATGTCATATGGATCATACCCAAAGAACGGAGCATTGGACGGGTAAGAAGAATAGAGTGAAGAGAGAAACAAAGAGCACAATAACACATGTTTTTTGGGAATGGATTCGACAGTACCATTTTGAAGGAATGACCATCCTATTTATCAATCATAAGAGATATAACGTAAATTACAAATTTGTCCATATTTTAATGGGAATGTTACAAGTAATTGATGCATCATTACTCTTTTACATATGTGTAATCGACTCTAGAATCCTTTAATATTTGTAACCGCCGTTGGCAACTTTTTGTATTCATGACTATATGTAGTGGGGTTAGCATTTAGTTGTCTGATAATCGTTCGGTTGGACATAAAGCGTTTAGTCTTGACCTTGGCATTGGAGGGGTCGAGCTTGGCATGGGTGACACTTATCAGTCAAAACGAGCTCGGGCCGTGTTTGAACTCAATTTTTATTTGAAAAATCATAAACAACATGTTAACTCTATGTGGCACGTCGGGTTGGGCCGGCCCACAGGCTTTAAAAGAAATATAATTTTTGAATGTGAAAAAAAATATTTCAAATCAAAGCATTTTTATTTGCTTAATTATATCTGAAAATAAAACCAACAATAAAAATCTTTGGCAAAAAAATAGGACATTATATGTTGTTATTTCTATATTTCAGTGAGATGCTGAAAAATATATACAAGGTGGTGCTAGCTTTGTAAATAACAATATTTCATATATCTAAAATCCAAAACTCAACTTTTGATAGGATATGATAAGATATAGCTTTTAAGTCCAATGGTTTGTGTAAATACATGAACATGAGCACTTTTGCTTTCCTAAGAAAGCTTTAGACCTTACACTCGTCAAAGAATAAATAAAACAATAAACAGACTTATTATGGTATGTTTGGGGCAGATGCAGCTTATTGAATAATCTGCTGATAAGCTGATTAAAAATAATCTACCGATAAGCTATGTGCGGTGGCTATTACAATCTATTTATTTTTTTTTGAAAAACCAGATTGCTATTTTCAGCGTTTTGAAAATGCATAAGGTGTCAAAACGCAGTTTACTCAAACAAGCCAAGTGTGTTTTCAAAATGTCACCGCACTAAATAAGCTACCCCAAACGGACCCTAAGTATGAGACTGGGATTTACATTTTTACACATCTAAAATCCAAATTTCTCTGTATTTGGCGAGCAAAAGGAAATGGTGAATGAGGTAATTAGTGAATGAGTAAATAATAAATTGGTATGTTTTTTGACTAGGTATTATGCGAGCATTCTGGATTTGGCTATTACAGGCTTTGACTAAGTTAAAGAGGACTCGGGTCGGGCCTGCTAAATTTTTTATTTTTTTTCACAACCAAGCCCACCCATTCTAAACAGGCTTATGGCTGACCCTTCGAACTTTCCGCCAAACGCTCAGGTCTAATTCTGTCGATTGAATGTTCTTTGATTGGTTATAAGGTCTTCAATCGACTTTCTCGAGAGAATACCTTGTAGAGACCCTCTCATCATTAGTATGAACTTATGTTAACAGGCAGAGGTGCACCACCGTAATCTTATGGGCAATTATCCTTTGGACAATATGTCTTTATAGAGGGTTGAAGAGATGTTCAAGAGCAGCGACCATTGATTATCTTTATGAAGGTTCCCATAATCAGTTGAAGAATTTGATTGCACAAATTTCCTTTAGCTCATGTGCACAGTGTTCCTTCGTTGGGTTGCAGTTTTCCTTCAGTTGACCAATGATTCCGTTGAAAAAAGCAACGCTTTATGCCTTCAACTTTTGACTATCTCGATGTGGTCTCTTAGTATCTTCTCAGCGAGATCCATTAAATGCCTAAAGATTCATATGAGGTCATATTTTTTATGTACATAAGTAAATTCAGATTTATCAAATCTTGAGGTAGTTAAATCTTGAAAATTGTTTGGTATTTCAAGAGTAATTAAATTTTGAGAAACTGATTGAGAGTTTTGAAAATAATTTATTAGTGAAGATCCAAAAAATAAATATTAAATAAAAAATTTATGAATATCCAATGTCTCAAAATGTATAAAAAAATGAGCATTTATATTAATTATTTATTAGTTATATAAATTAATCATTATTTTTTAAACTAATTACATACTAATCCCCGCAGCGCGGCCCCACCTTGTTTCGCCACTTCCCCTTCTGCCCAAAACCCTCGGTTTTGTCACTCCCCCCACCGTGTTTTGCCCAAAACTTGGCGATACAGTCGCCATTAGAGCTAGCTGGAAGGAAACGGCGGGATTACGGCTTAAAGAGACCACTGAAACTCCCATCTTTCTCATCTTTCCTCTCCGCTCCAACCAGAAACCATTTAGGAAGGTAAGCCTGTTTGCGCCCTTCTTCCTCTTGGCTCGTCCCGGACTTTCTTAATCCGCTGATTCACAGGATTTAGTCCCGGATTTATCGCGAATCGGCGTCATTTTGGGATTTACGGAGGTATTTTTGGCCGTTTGTCGGAATTCAGCTTAAATCCTTCTGAAAACCGGATACGAAACTTCCCCTTGGTTCCTCTCTCTTTCTCTCCATCTGGAGAAGGGCTTCAGAAGTTAGATGGCGAGACGCGAGCTGCAAGAAACCCTAAATGCACGGGGAAAGTGGCCAAGTTTGCAGATGGAGGTGGTTGAAGAGGTGGCAAATGACGATGAGGATGCGGACGAGAAGCAAATCGACTCTCTTGAGAAGGAGGTGAAGGAGATGGCACAAAAGATTGTACATTTTCGGAGTACCATCCCAGAACGCCTTGCAGACGTCGTCTCTTCTGCTAGTCTGGCCTTGCTGAGGCCAGAACTTCCTCTGGTGCTCACTTCCGTTGCTTCTCAGTCTACTGGAGGTGAGAGTGGTCCCATTTTGCGATTTGTTCGTTCCTTAGTCTTCCTATTTCTCCGAATTAGCTGTTTTCAGGGTTTTTTTTTTATATATATTTGTTAATTTTTCACTCTGAAATTTAAGTTGAAGTGAATTTCATGCTGGTTATGCTATGAGTTGTTTATCTACAAGTAGGATTTTGTAATACTGTAAATCCAGATTTAGCATATGTTGGAGGTGTTAAATTTAGAAAAAATGTTTGGCATGATAGTATTAAATATGATTAAATTCTAGTACATTATTTGACATGAATTTTCAAGTTTAAAATATAAATGTAAGGGAAGGAGAAGATAAGATATCATGAGTATTTTCATGTAGGACTCTACCATTTAAATTCCCTCATAGGACTTTACATTTTCCTGGTTAAGTCTTGATACCATAGGACTATACCACCCAAAACACATGTGCCTTCAAATTACGCCTGATAAATTTTCCTTCATCACCTTCCACCAAATAAAGAAAAAACATTACTTAACTCCTCTCAAACACTATAATATCTCTTTGTATCACTATATGCATTACATAATATTAACATCTTTTATGATTTATGATTTATAATATTGTGATTATTTTAACTTAATTAGGCTAGGTGGCTTTTTCTGTTAGTTCTTTTGTAAGAAAATATCATTTATCATATGAGTTACTTTAAAAGTTATCTATGCATAAATAAAATTTCTGTTTAATATTAAGATAATAAATGCTCTATACCAACATAGTTATTAAGCATAAATATCTTAACCCAAAGCAATTATGAAATTATAATTAATTTGCTAAAAATAAAATAAATGTCCTCATATTATGTCAAGCACTTTTAGCTGTTTTAAGCTCAAGTTTTTAAAAGAATGCTAAGTGACACCAAAAAATTATAAAAATTACATTGTATGATGAGAAGTAAATTACAATTTGATCAATAATTGAAAGAAAGAGAGGTTAAACAATAAGTGTGAAGACAAGATGTGTTAAAACAACACAAAATAAAACAAATTTGGATTCAAGAATCATGATTTTTGAAAATTGGACTAGACATTAAACTAAAAGAAATATAAATTTTAGATTCAATAATTCAATTAAGGTTGAACTAAATAATGTGATAAATATTGTTCACTGTATTAGGTTTTAAATTATAAAGTAATGTGTTCTTATGATAATATTGTCATAAATTCAATACACTATTTTAATTAATGACACTTCACTCTTCAATTTTTTTAATATTATTCTAGGTTAAAATGCAAAGACTTGATATCATCATTTTATTCTTTATTTTGAACTAAATATTTTATTTCCGGTCATTTGATTAAAATAAAAAACTCAATACTTGATAAATAATAGAACTATTTTGCATAGAATATCGATCCAGTTTTTTGGTTCAATTGTAGATTTTGACTGGCTTTGTGAGAAACAATTTTAGGTCCTTTTGAATCTTTATCAAACCAAATAGAGTAGTCGAGCACTAGTTCATGATTGAACACATTAGCTCAATCCAATTTTTAAAACCATGCTCAAAACAATCAATGTTGAATATTGAATAAAGTGCAAAGCCAAAAAATTCCAATGTAGGTCACAAGAGAAAATGAAATTGGGCTCTCGATATATAGTTTTTTTTACACTATGCAAAGCACTATAAGTTTATGTGTGAGTGTGTGTGTGGGTGGGCGCTGGGAGGGGTGCGCGTGCTAGTGTGTGTGCGTGTGCTTAAAAACGTAATCTCTAAAATGAGTAAACCATCTACTATCAAAATTATAGGACGACATCCGGACCTGTTAAAACTAGCAATGTTAAGAAGGTCAGGTTGACACATGAAGTTCAAGCTTGTTCAAATTTCAAATATTTTTTTGTCAGAGTGGGAAATAGGTTTGACCTAGGGATATGTGAGAGAACAAAGATTTCTAGAAATCTAGGTTCTCCCATGCACACTCTCTCTCCCCATCTATGGTTGGCCACTAGCTGAACGAAGCCCTAATAGCATTGGCAAAGCGGCAAAGTTTTTCGGCTGGGAGCGTCAAAGAGGTGGCAAATGAGGATGAGGATGAGGATGAAGATGAGAAGCAAATTGAGGCCCTTGAGAGGGAGGTGAAGGAGGTGGCTCAAAAGATTGTCCATTTTTGGAATAAGCCTTGCTGATACTATCTCTTCTGCTAGTCTCACCATGCTAAGGCCAAATATTTTTATGTTGCTCACATCTGTTGCTTTTAAATCTACCGGATGTGAGAGAAGTCTCAATCTGTTATTTGTTCTTTCCTTTGTCTTCTTATTTCTTCTAATTAGTTGTTTTTAGGGTAGTTTTTAAGACTTATGAATTTTTTACTCCTGAATTTACGTGAAGTGAATTTCATGCTAGTTATGCCTGGTGTTGTTTATCTGCAAGTAGGATTTTGTAATATTGCAAATCCAGATTCAACGTTTGTTCGAGGTGTTAAATTTAGAAAACTGTTTGGCATGATTGATATTAAATATGATTAAATTCTAGTAAATTATTTGATATGGATTTTCAGGATTTACAATTTAAATGAAAGTGAAGGAGAAGATAAGATACAATGAGTATTTTCTCCAAAACGTACTAAATTCAGATTTTAATTTATGAGGTGGAAACTGGGATTTAAGAAGAGAGTAAGATTTATATGAAGCAATAAAAAAATACTTGGCAAGATTTAGCCCAATTTTTTGCTAAATATTGCAACCAAACTCCTCTCAATTATGCATTAGGGCAACACCCTTCTTAGTTGCTTTAGATCCGGGTATACTTTGCATCGCCAAATATTCTTGTTTTTATCTTTCTATGGCCAAACTTGGAAGTTATATGCCTTCAAAATGTGAACCATGAATGATGTTGAATTGCTGTTGGCTATGAATTAGTTGCTGTTGTTTGAACCAGATAACGTATGGAATTTAGGTGGTTTAAGACAACTAGAACTTTGTTCCAGTTTCTTTTTAGTGGGGAAAGATATATGTTAGTGAGATGTCAGCGTTGGCTTCCAAATAGAGAAAACACTAAGGTCAAGGGTCAATATTGTTTCTAATATGCGAAATGTCTTGGAGATAAATAACCTTTTGTTCATGAAGTTTTGGCAAGTTCATTGTGGAAAATTTTCAAAGATGAATAATCTTTTTCTGCATGAAGAGCTTTGGAATGCAATTTGGGCTCTTCAATTTTACATACCCATTAATATTCACAGGTGGCAGACTTTCTAAATGATTGTATGTTTGCAGAAAATGCATAAGTTGTTTCTGAGGATCACACAAATTTCAATGCAACTTTCAGTATCTTGAATTGTTTGAATGCAAAGAGTTATGGAAAATAGGTGTCTCATCAATATTTTTGGGTTGATACAATACGATTCTTCACAAAAATATATTATATCTAGTAAGACGCGGGCGTGTGCATATGTGTGCGTACTTAAACACGTAATCTCTAAAATGAGTAACCATCTACTATCAAAATCATAGGACGACATTCAGGCCCGTTAAAACTAGCAACATTAATAAGGTCATTAGCTTACAATTGACTTTTGGTTGATGCTTGAAGTTCAAGCTTGTTCAAATTTCAAATAGTTTTTGTGGGAGTGGGGGTTTGATTTAGGGATAGTGTGAGTTCACCAACACACTCTCTCTCCCCATCTAGAGAAGGGCTTCAAAATTTAGATGGCTAGCCACGAGCTGAACGAAGCCCTAATAGCATTAGCAATGTGGCAAAGTTTTCAGGCGGAGAGCGTCGAAGAAGTGTCAAATGAGGATGAGGATGAAGATGAGAAGCAAATTGAAGCCCTTGAGGGGAGGCGAAGGAGATGGTCTAGAAGATTGTCCATCTCCAGAATAAGCCTTACTGATATTATCTCTACTGCTAGTCTTGCCTTGCTAAGGACAATTTTTTTTTTATGGTGCTCACATCCGTTGCTTCTCAATCTACCAGATGTGAGAGTAGTCTCAATCTGTTATTTGTTCGTTCCTTTGTCTTCCTATTTCTCCGAATTAGTTGTTTTCAGGGTAGTTTTTTAGATTTGTTAATTTTTTACTCCCGAATTTATGTTGAAGTGAATTTCATGGTAGTTATGCTGGGTGTTGTTTATTTACAAGTAGTATTTTGTAATATTGTAAATCCAGATTCTACATATGTTGGAGGTGTTAAATTTTGAAAACTGTTTGGCATGATAGATATTAAATTTTATCAAATTCTAGTAAATTATTTAATATGGATTTTCAAGATTTAAAATTTAAATGAAAGTGAAGGAGAAGATGAGATATCATGAGTATTTTCGTCGAAACATACTAATTTCAGTATTCACTCTATGAGGCGGAAAATGGGATTTAAGAAGAGGGTAAGATTTATATGACTCGATAAAAATTACTTGGCAAGATTTAGCCCAAATTCTTGCTAAATCTTGCAACCAAACTCCTCTCAATTATGCAATCTTACAACACCCTTCTTAGTTGCTTTAGAGCCGGGTATACTATGCATCGTAAAACATTTTTATTTTTATCTTTCTATGGTCAAACTTGGAAGTTATATGCCTTCAAAATGTGAACCATGAATGATGTTGAATTGCTGCTAGCTATGAATTAATTGCTGTTGTTTGAACCAGATAAGATATGGAATTTTGGTGGTTTAAGACAACTAGAACATTGTTCTAGTTTCTTCTTAGTGGGGAAAGATTTATGTTAGTGTGATGTCGGCTTTGGCTTCCAAATTGAGAAGGCACTTACAAGGTCAAGGGTCAATGTTGTTTCTGATATGCAAATTTTCTTGGTGATAAATAACCTTCTGTTCATGAAGTTTTGGCAAGTTCATTGTGGAAAATTTTCAATGATGAATAATATTTTCTGCATGAAGAGCTTTGGAATGCAATTTGCGCGCTCTTCAATTTTACATACCCATTAATATTTCACAAGTGGCACTCTCTAAATGTTTGTTTATTTGCACAAAATGCACTAGAGGTTGCTGAGGATCAGATTAATTTCAATGCAACTTTTAGTGTCTTGAATTGTTTGTATGCAGAGAGTTATAGAAAATAGGTTTCTCATCAATATTTTTGGGTTGATACCATACCATACGACCCTTCACAAAAATATATTATGTCTAGTAAGGCTCATGAGAAAAATTGGCCTAGGCCTACATAGGATTGAAGAATAATTTTTTTGCTGATATATTAATGGCTGGGTCTCAATTAAGATTTTATGTTGAATATGGATTTACTCAGTGGTCCATCAATTCCAAATCTTGCGCCTCAGTTTTCCACAAATTTAATGAGTAATAGCAAAAGCACACTCCAGCCATCCATGCAGTTCATGGCTGTGTAGCAGATGAACTCTCGGATGATTCTCATGTAGATGAACTCTCGGATGATTCTCATGTATTATGAAGCATAAATTTGGAATCATGAGTAATAGCAAAAGCACACTCCATATATTATGCATGATTCTCATGGCTTTTGGTGAGTAAACTCTTTGGGTTCCTAGCTTTGGTGTATGAGACTTAAATGGTATGAAATAAATTTTTAATATAGAATCTTGTGAATGTTGGTCGATTTGGTGTACATTTTCTAGTGGTTGGCCACCAATTCATTGAAAAAATTGGTTTATCCAATTAGTTTATTGGGCCCAACTTTAGTTCCCAAGTGACCCGATTCCCAAATTAATCTTTTTCTTTTAAGGATCCGCAAACATCTCATGCACGATCTCAATTCCTCAATTGGCATTGTCTTAGTCCTGCTTATTACTGTCATTAATTTACATTTGTAGAGTATGATTTATCTTTAACGTTTTTTAGTTCCTTATAAAATCAACCCTTTTGTTGATCATTCAACAAATCTGATGCATATCTTTACTTGCTATATTCCTTTTGAGAACTTCTTTATAATTTGGATGTTAGGTTGTGATGTGTTGTGGGTTCATCAGGGGATTGGATTTGTGACTTATTTGTTCATAGGAGGGTGCCATTTCATCAAATATTTGGGATCGGGCTAATGATGATGATGATAATAATAGGAGGTCTGATTATGACTAAGACCCTAAATCTAGCTTGATTTTTCCAAGTAGTTAATGTTTAGTTACTAATTGGCTTGATTTTGATTTGTTTTGCAAGGTAAATTCTTTTCCAATTGTGTTTTCTTGATAGCAGCTCAATTATACATATTTATGGTGAATGATTGCTTATATTTTTTGCACAATAAATATACAAAAAGAAGAAAATAGAAATTATTGAATTCATTCTTAAGATTAAAATTTTGAAGCATTTATAATCTAGAAGGTAAATTTCGTGGTGTTTTGTAGAAATTTTAATATGTTTAATTTATTAGCTAAGTATTACATAGGCCTTTATTTTTTGTGAAGTTGTGTTGATGCACTGAGTTATATTATAGATAAAATGTTCATTCTCTAATATAAAATTTGGAGCTGTTCTAAAAGTAAAACCATATAAATACTTAACAATGTGTTTGTACAAAATGTGGATTTTATAAGCACATTTTTTCACATAAACCAGAACTAATTTATAAAAATTTTGAAGAGGAAAGTTAAATAATTAGAACCAATAATTAAGTCGTGTGATAGTATTTTTAGTTTTTGGCTCATATGTGGCCTTCAAAGGGTTTTAGAAGTTTAACTTGAGAAGAATTATCATTTAGAAGTAGAATGATATTCTTGCTTTACCCTTTCTCTTAATTTTTAATCTTTTGACATCCAGTCCATTTTCTTTCTAATTATTGAGAAGTTTATTTTAAGTTTCTGATGCTAGCATTTCCTCTCATTTACTTCTCTAATTCTTATTTTTTTAATTGATTTGAAGGGTTTTGTTGTTGTTGTTATTAAAAATACAAGTTTCTTGAAATATCTTTCCAATATGTTACAAATATTATGGGTGTCAATTCAGGTTAATGAGTTGGGTTAGGGTTCGACCCGAAATTGTCCGACTCTTCTATTAACTTGTCAGTTGTCACCCTATCCTCGACTATTCTATCACCTTGTCACCCTACACTCACAAAAGACACCAACAGAATATAACAGAATCATATGCAAGCTTACTGACCGTTATGAAGTTTGCTGAGGGAATTGCAAGAGATTTTGTTAATCAAGTCCAAGCTTATCATAATTTAGTTAATCACATTATTATTGATAAACCATAATAAATGTATAAAATCATGTTGCCTATAGGTGCTAAACCAAATAAGAATGTCTCACCCTGCTCTCCAAAAATGATCATTGCTATTTTTTGTTAATAAAAAAAAACAAATTGGTAAAAAAAGGGAAAATTTAAATACATACCACTGGATTTGTATGTATTTACATATCTAACCCCTAAACTTCAATTTTAGCATATCCGCCACCTTACCTATGTATGAAAAGACGTATTTCACTTTTAGAAGTTAACATATTGATATTTTTGATATCATATGAAAGATTCAGGAGTTATGAATGTCAGAAGGAAAGTTTAGATGGTATGTATGTAAATGCCCCAAAAAAACTTCAGCTGAGATCAACACATATGGGGTATTATGCGTATCCCCAAGGTCTGGTGCAAGCCTCATGAATGCTGTGCTTGCACATATATCTTTCAAGCTCATGTGAGAGCTCCTAACAAATGGAAGGCGGTCGATGTTGACATGAAAGTGGGAATACTCTTATACATAATAACAGTCTTGGTTATGGCTTAGTAATTATAAGAATGGATGGCCTATGAGTTGCTAGAATGTCAACGAGAAACGAGTCTTGTATCATAAATTCTCAAAAGATGAAAAGGAGATGTATAATTGGCTAAGCATATTGAGTAAAAATTAGACAGTGAGAAAAAGAATGGACATGGTCTAACCACCTTACGAGGTGTGAAGTTGGATTTCTCTTGCTTGCAAGCTTGTGTTCATAGCAATCATTAGAATCCTCCATGTTAAGCGGCTTGTATAGATAAGAGGATTTTAAACTTAAATAGAAAAAAAATATATCGAGCATTTTCATACATATCATTCAACTCACATGCATTTACATATCTAACACCTAAACTTTATTTTTATCTTTATCTTTATACAACCCAATCACGGGGCTAGAAAATTATCAAATAGGGGGACACAGAATATTTTTTTATATCATAATAATAAATTTGATGAAAATGAAATTTAAAGAATATTAAATCAAATTTTAAAATTTCCAAGCTAACTATTGAGATATCGTCGAAAGATAAAATTATTACATTTTGTATATTTATTGTACAAAAATATTTTAATTTTTATGAACAATTTTCATTTATTTATATTGAAATTAAAAAAAAATGAACGAGATAAATCAGTCAATTTTAAAATGTAAACTTACTATTGTACAAACAAATTATTTTTTTAGCGCTGGATTGTTGATCGGCAGTTGGTGCTTAAGTGCGGGTTTGGACGACAACAAGGGAATGGGGGGCCATTGAATTTTGCTATGAAGCCTTTAACGTTGCAGCTTTAATAAATGGGTTGCTCTGTTTAAAAAAGGCTCCATCGACTGCTGCAAACGTCAGTGGGCAGCTTGTCAATTGCCTTGAGGTTGTCTGTCCATCTGGACTTTCAGCTGCTCTTTGCTATAACTTGAACCGCACACCAGAAAAATCAGAGAACATGTGAGAGAGATGAGGTTATATATACATGTCCTCCATGCCTCGTCCTATGGGAATAATGAAATGTTCTATTGATTTTATGGGAAAAATATTGGTTGGAAAATCTTAAAATAATAGCATGCAGAAATTGCCATCGGCAGGATGAATTTTGCAAAATTTTGGGAACACGGGCACGCATATGGTCATGCCAATCTTTCCCCCAGGCGGGAAAAAGCTTTGATTGCTAGTGATGGCGAGAAATATTGCTAGTGAAACATACTCACATATGACCGCAAGCGGGAAATATTGCTGTGGGCAGGAAAAATTGTTGCCGACCGGAATCATTTCGCAAAATTAGAATAAGTGAGCAATAATCCCACACACAGACATAGATATGAAATATAGACATAATTTTCATAACTCATTATCTAATTTGTTTTTAAAAAGTGGGAGACTCAATTTAAAGTTTTTGGATTTTATGATTTTAGCTCATGTTAGTCCAAAACTAATCCTTGGTTGAATGTCAAATTTGGAGTAATTGAGATTAATGGTAATATTTGCTTCTTGTTTAGCCTAAGCCTACTAATTGATTACTGAAATAAATAAAGAAAATAAACAAAAAGTTACCATATTTTAGATCAACTAACCCAATACAACAATGTATGTAATTAGATTATGTGATTATTCTATTTTTTGGGATGAAATTTCTTCATCAATTATGATGACCTAGCTTACCGTCTCCATCAATAACAACTTTATCTAATTAGTCATTTACTCTGTCAACGCCACAATATTTGCAAGGAAAGAATATATATATATATATATATATATATATATATATATATATATATATATATATATATATATATATATATATATATATATATATATATATATATATATATATATATATATATATATATATATATATATGATTATTTAAAAATATAAATTAAAATGCATAACTCAGGTGATATGCAAGGTGGCACTGTATGGCAATGTAACTCCAATGATAGAGGCGGAAGCCATTTCTTATATCTATAATTGCGAAGGAAGGTTGATTATGCTTATTTAGTTGGACAGTCTAATGTTTTTATGCACTTTCCCCTTATCTTAGAAAATAACTTTGTTAATCTCTGCCACTATTGTCAAATAACAGGTTGAAATAGGATCCCACATTATTGTAGCGATTACACCCACACCCAACTGACTAGCATTTACCTCTGATTATTTGAAATATTTGTATTTTTATCATTATGATTGGGCCATTTTTGGTGAAGAGGGAGAGCTTACTCAGATCTATATCGACAAAACATGATTGTAAAAGTCCATTTGTATCTATGCTCCATCGATTGTTAGCATGCTAAAATCACGCCTCTTTTGTTTTACTTTTTTACCTAGATTAATAAAGCATCAAATTTATTTTTAAAGATGCATCAATTTAATGCTCTAGTTGATTCGATTGAGTTAGCACATCCCTTATTGCAATAAAATTTTATTTCCAGATTATGGAACCATTTTTAATTTGTAATGCTTGAAAAATTATGACTCTTTATGCACATATATTTTCTACCTTTTGAATTCATTTCTATAATTCTTGTTTTTTCATTTAAATTTATAACTTTTATATTTCTCTCGATCAACTCATTTACTAGTGCGTCTTAATGACATTAGAAAACCTCCATTTCTGGAACTAGTAAAAATAAAAATGAACGAAGGGCCACTTTGTTTTGCTATAAGTATTTGGATCTCAGTTTTGGGACTAAGTTCTCTTAAAGTGAGAGTTTTATTAAATTGTGTGCATGTGTGCGTGCGTGCTATTATAACTGATCATTTCATCAACTGATTATTATTCTTTTGTTATTACAAAGAAAAAGAAATTGCCTAGGCATTAAGATTGAAACTACTCACCTTTTTTTATAATGAGGTACAAGATTTAGAACTCGTTTACATTTAGTTTCAAGCAAATAACACTTTTAACTCACCTTTGAAAGTGAATTCCAATCACTTCTAATAACTTATAATGAAACAAACTATCATCATTGAAGTCCACTTCATCCTTTGCTACATCTACCTTGAACGCCTCTTTTTCTACTACATCCCTAACAACTTTTTTGTTAAAATTTGTGGTATCTTCCCATCTAGCCACTAATGCACCCACTGATTCCATGACAAATAGAATTGTGCCTGGAATGTCATCAATTTAACCATGCCCCTCAATTACCTCATCTAATCTTGCATCGCACCATTTACCTTAGTTTCGACCTCATCCCCATCAATGATATTGTTAAACTGCCTTCATCATCCTCATCATTACAATAGCCACAATGTGAAGTATTGCCACACTAACTTCATGTGCTATTTCATGTCTGCATTAGAATGCCCGGTGGAAATTCACTTCGAGGCTTGTCAACATCTGTTGTGTTCTTCATCTCAAAAGCTATGATGATAAACTTGGAGCGATTATGAGCGAACTGTGACCACTGATTGTGTTTTTGGTGGAGATTCAGGAGTGGAGGATCTACAATTTGTCTTTTCACTATTCCTTGTTTTTGCCGGTGTGGTCAAGTGGTTAGATTGAATCATATGAACAATACAATATGAAGAGGAATTATAATGGTTTTCATCTGGACCCTTCATCTTGTTGGAACAAAAAAGGGTTTTCGACTTTCTCCTTTTAGGAAGAGAAAAGTTTATATATATATATATATATATATATATATATATATATATATATATATATATATATATATATA
>NEWO01000190.1:530016-548900 GCA_003013225.1 Phalaenopsis aphrodite | reverse complement strand
ATATATATATATATATATTCTCCATTGCGTCCTATTGAGTTTTATATTTTCATTTAATTGTAATAAATTGAGATCGTTTTATATACAATACGCACCAAGTCTTTCTAGCCCTACCTCTATATTTCTTAACATAAGTCGAGTCTAAAACTTCTACTCTCCTAATCGGATCATCAGATAATTTAGTTTGACCAAATCATCTAAGACAACTCTATAATTTTGTCTGCCACTGGAGCTACCACCAACCTTATCACGAATATATTCATGTTGCATTTTGTCTCCAAGTGTCAAACCACTCATCCACCTAAGCATTCTCATCTCAGCAACACTTAACTTTGTTTTATGCTTCTCTTTTAAAGGTTTACATTCTGTGTCATAGAGCATTGCGGGTCTCACCACCATCTTATAAAATTTTCCTTCAAGTCTAAGTGGTACTTTTCTATCACACCTACCAACTTGAATTCTACTAATAACTTCCCATCTATATCACTATCACTTTGAACAATAGACCAGACATATCTAAAGCATCACAACTTTTAATGATTTGATCACCCATTATTTCAACTCTTCCACTAGAGCTACTACTACTAAAATTACATTCCATGTATTCAACTTTAGTTCTACTCAAATGAAGGTCTTTAAACTCCAATGTTGACCTCCATAATTCAAAATTTTCTTGAACTTTTTCTCTTGCCTTATCCACGAGAAGGATATCATCAACACATCAAGGTGCATCCTCATATAAATGTCTATTAAGGGCATCCGTAACTAAATCAAATGGATATGGGCTTAAAGCTGATCCCTGATGTAATCCAATTGAAATAAGAAAATATTTGGTCAATCCTCCCGTTGCTATAGTATACATAACTTTAATGAATTAAATATAAGTCGTATCAACCCCTTTCTTGTCCAGGACTCTCCAAAGGATTTCTCTTGGAACCCTATCGTATGCTGTCTAAATCAATAAAAATCATGTGTAGATCCTTCTTATTCTTTGTGTACTTCTCCACCGAACTGCTTATGACAAATTGTTTATAACACGTCTTAACCTATGTTCAATTACCCTCTCCCATAAATTTAAAGTATGATACATCAACTTAATTCATCTAAAATTTGCACACTCTTGTGCATCCCCTTTATTTTGAAAAATGAGGACCAAAATACACTTCCTCCACTCAGGTATCTTTTTACTTTTAAAACTATTATTAAAGAATTTAATAAGTCGAGAAATTCCCAAATCTCCTGAATATTTTCACACTTCAAACGGAATATTATAAGATCCTCTGGTTTTCCACCGTTGATTTTTCTTAAAGCTCTTTTTTAAGAATACGACGGTAAAAATAAAAAAAATTATTATTATTAACAATATTATGACCACTAAGGTTGATTGTATTTTTCGGAAACTTCATTGAAAAATTTATCAAAATAGGTCACCCATCTATGTTGAATGTCTTTTTCGAAGTAAAGCACGTTGATTTTTATCTTTAATACACTTTACTCGAGTTAACTCCTTACTTTACTTTTTTCTTTGTTCGATTATGTTATATATATATATATATATATTTCACTCTCTTTAGTATCTAATCTCTTATAAAGATCAATACAAGTTAGCATCATAAATTGTTCTCTTAGACTCTCAAAGGGCCACCTTATATATATATATATATATAGAGAGAGAGAGAGAGATGTACAACTTTGGTTTCGTTTTGAACTTATCAAAAAATTTCTCTAGTTAGAAAAAAAAATGTTATGCATCCTTATGAGATGATAGGAGAAAATGAAAAGAATGGTAAAAATATAAAATAATTTACTTATTTTTGTTTTTTGGATGAGAAAAATGTTTCCATCTGGGGCCTTTGTCTTCATTGGAACAGAAAAGGGTTTCCTATAAATCTTATGGAAGAGAATGGATTTTCTCCTTTAGGAGGAGAAAATTTTATTTAATGCAAGATGTATACAACTTTGGTCTTGTGTTGAACATTTAAATTTTTTTTTAAGAAAAAAATTGTTATGCATCCTTGTGTGGGAGGACAAAATGAAAAGAATGATAAAAATAAAAGAATTTAGCTCTTTTTTGTTTGGGATCATTTTGTTTTTTTATATTTTATGTTGTATTATAAATTTTTTTATCTGAAGTAAATTATATTTTTTGTTTGTTAAAACATGTTCAGTTATTTTTAAAAACATTCAAAATATCTTAGATTTTTTTTGCCCATTTGTAAAAATAAAATCACTTGAAAATACAACAATTAATTTTATTTTTTAGAAATTAAATATTGTAAAAATAAAAACAAATATAAAAGTGATGTGAGACGGTCTCTTAATAACTATATACAATATATAGCTTCATTTTTAAAATGTGCCAACATTTCCAAAATGCAGTTAAAATTAATTACGCATTTGAATCATATTAGTAATACAACAGCAGCAACAACAAGCCTTAATTTCACTCTGTGGGGTTTGTTACATTCTGTCCCATTTTGTGTCATATTTTCATTTAGTTTAATAAATTAAGATCATTTTTTATATAATAATTTCAAGTCTTCCTAGGTCTACCTCTACCTTTCTTAACGCAAGTCAAATCTAAAACATCTACTCTACTAATTGAATCATTAGATGGTCGACGTTTAATGTAACCAAACCATCTAAGATAACTCTCTCTAATTTTGTTCGTCATTGGAGCTACACTAACCCTATCACTGATATATTCATTTCCCATTTTGTCTCTAAGTGTAAAGCCACTCATCCACCTAATCATTCTCATCTTGACAACACTTAACTTAGTATTATGCTTCTCTTTTAAAGACTAATATTCAGTGCCATAGAGCATTACAGGTCTCGCCATCATCTTATAAAATTTTCCTTTCAGTTTAAGCGATACTTTTCTATCACATAAAAGGCTCGAAACATTCGTCCACTTCAACCAACCAACTGGAATTCTACAATTAACTTCCCCATCTATATCACCATCGCTTCAAAAAACAGACCCGAGATGTCTAAATCGTTCACATCTTTAATAATTTGATCTCCCAAAGTTATATTTCTGTCACTAGAGCTACTACTAAAATTATATTTCATGTGTTCAATTTTAGTTCTACTCAAATGAAGGCCTTTAGACTCCAATGTTCACCTCCATAATTCAAGTTTTTACTGGGTTTTTTCTCTCTTCTTATCCACGAGAAGGATATCATCAACAAAAAGCATATACACCAAGGCACATCCTCCTGTAAATGTCTAGTAAGACCATCCATAACTAAAGCAAAAAGATATGGACTTAAAGCTGATCCCTGATGTAATCGAACAGAAATAGGAAAATATTTAGTCAATCCTCATTCTGTTCAAACACAAGTAACAACTCTAGTATACATATCTTTAATGACTTGAGTAGAAGTCATATCAACACCTTTCTTCTCAAAAACTCTCCAAAGGATATCTCTTTGAACCTTATCGTAAGTTTTTTTTAAAATAATAAAAATCAAATGTAGATCCTCCTTATTATCTCTGAACTTCTCCATCAAACCTCTCAATAAATGTATAACTTTCATGGTAGATCTGCCCGACGTAAATCCAAATTTATATGGGAAATCTTAGTAATAAGTTTTAACCTATGTTCAATTACCCTCTCCCATAATTCTAAAGTATGATGCATCAACTTAATTCCTCTATAATTTGCACACTCTGGTGCATCCCCATTATTCTTAAAAATGAGGACCAAAATACTCTTTCTCCACTCCTCGGGCATCTTTTTAGTTTTTAAAATAATATTAATGAGTTTAGTATGCCAAGAAACTTTCACATCGCCTAAATATTTCCACACTTCAATTGGGATATCATCAAGTCCTACAGACTTTCCACCCTTGGTTTTTATTAAAGCATTCTCAACTTTTTTATTAATGCGATGGTAAAAATGAAACGTTCTATTATTTTTAACGATATGAAGATCACTAAGGTCGATTGTTTTTTCAGAAAATTCATTAAAAAGTTTATAAAAGTAACTCACCCACCTATGTTGAATATCTTTTTCTAAGAAAATGACTTTTTGATTTTCATCTTTAATATACTTTACTTGAGTTAAATCTTTACTTTTCTTTTCTTTTTGTTTGGCTAGTTTATACATATATTTTTCATCCTCTTTAGCATCTAATATATTATAAAGATCATTAATAAAACATAATTTTTAGCATCCCAGATTCTTCTCGAATCATATTAGTAATAAATCAGATAAACTCAACAGTTTAGAACGAAAAACGTTAATGAAGTAATGAATGGCATGGGCTTTTTTTTGACAAATTTCAAGCTGTTCTTAATTAGTAGCGTAGATTAAATAACAAAAAGTAATTTATCATCTTACTAATTAACTTCAATCTGTGGTAAATATCCTGCTTTATTATATATCATTCTCCTATTATTTTCGGCTGAAGCGGTTGTTATTTTGTTCATACTGAACTATTTGAGAAATAGAAGTGCCACTGAAACAAAGCCTAGTTCATATATATGCAATGTTTTTTAATTATTTGATTAATGCATTTTTTCTAGAGAAATTAAACTCCAAATCTGCGGCCTTTTCAACGTTTTATTAACCTTCTTTGAAGTGGATGCACATTTTAAAAGTCTATTTAAAGATTGAAACATTGTACTTTAAATTTAGGTAATTTTTGCATTTCAGTTTAGTCATTCAAGATGTTATTCTCTCCTCTAATGTAGTGGAATGGGTTCAAGGTGTTAAATGTGCAAAAGTATAGTTAACTTGATTGCAATGCTGTACATCTTTTTGGGAGTTGTTTTAATCAAGGACAAGTGGGCCACAAGTGCTTTTGCAGAGATGGCACTTTAATCCCATAGTGGAACGCACGTATAGTGGTGGTTACTTGAATTTCCTTTTTTTTAATTTTGCCTGAAGCATGTTATTTAATGGAAATTTTGTGTTTGTAGTGTTATAATTTTTTATCTTAGTGCTGAATAAAATATGCACATATACAAATAAGAGTTAACTGAAAGTTTTAAGAGTTTTTACAAGGAAAACTCATGAATAAAAAAATTTGCAAAAGTTTGCCCTTTGTTTCCATTAAAATGATGGGATCATTAAGCTTGAATTGTTGTCTTGACCTCATGTGAATGTGGTGAAGAATACTTCAGTAAATGGTGATGATGACAAGATGTCAATATTTTTTTCCCGACGATGGTGGTTAAGAGACACATTTCTCATAATTAGTTTGAATTTATCTCAAGCAAGTCTACTATGAAAGCAATGCATTTATTAAGAGGTTTGATGGAGAAGTACAAAGATAATAAGGAGGATTTACATATGATTGTTGATTTAGAAAAGTTTAAGATAAAGTTTCAAGAGAAGTTTCTTGGAGAGTTCTGGAAAAGAATAGTGTTGATATGACTTATATTCAAGTCATTAAAAATATATACACTAGAGTTGTTACTTATGCTTGAAGAGAAGTAGGATTGATCAAGTACTTTCATTTTTGAGTTGGATTACATTAGAGATTGACTTTGAGCTCAAATCTTTTTGCTTTAGTTATGGATACTCTTGTTAGACATTTACTAGAGAATGTATCTTGGTGTGTGCTTTACACTGATGATGTCCTTTTTGTGAATAAGACTAGAAATAGAGTTCAAGATAAGCTTGAATTGTGGAGGTCTACATTAGAGGGTAAAGACCTTAGTTTGAGTAGATATAAAACTGAATTCATTGAATGTAATTTTCGCAATAGCAGATCTAGTGACAAAGTTATAATAATGGGCGATCAAATCATTAAAAGGAGTGAACATTTTAGATATATTGGGTCTATTTGTCAAAGTGATGATGATATAGATGGGGATCTTATTAGTAGAATTCAAGTTGGATGGTTGAAGTTGAGGAATGCATCTGGCCTATTGTGTGAGAGAATGCATAATGTTGGCCTATAAAAGAGAAGTATGAAATTAAGTTAAGTGTTCTTGAGATGAGAATGCTTACGTGGATGAGTGGCTTGAGACAAAATATGAAACGAATGTATCCATGAAGTGTAGATCCAATGGCAGACAAGATTAGAGAGAATCATCTTAAATGGTTTCGTCACATTAAACTTCGAGCATCTGAGGATTCGTTAGGAGAGTATATGTTTAAGATTCAACTTATGCTAAGAAAGGTAGAGGTGGACCTAAAAAGAATTGGGCATGTTTATAAAAAATGATCTTAATTCATTAGAATTAAATGAAAATGACACTCAATAGGACACAATGGAGAAAAATATTTATGTAGCCGATCCCACTTAGTGGGATAACAACTTGTTGTTGTTGTTGTTGTCGTAGTTTTGGTTGAGAGACAGTTGTTGGGCGACGACGGTCATTTGATGTTAATTAAGGCTATCATACGATGTTGATCTGGAGATGGCTAGGGGATGATAGTTAGGCAACTCTAATATGTGATGGACGAACGATGGCAATCGAGCAATGCTTGTTAGGTGATGACAGTTTCTAATGGTGATTGTCGACTACGTCTCTAGAATTTCTTAGATATCAAAACTCTCTCCAATTTTAAACCCATTTATTTGAATAATAGGATTATTTATAACTTTTCAAAATGCATTTTTAATGATTCTAACTAATTTTTTGAGTATCTCATTGACGAGACCTATTGATTTCATCAATCATAGAGATTTATTAATTATTTAAGTTTTCAATGATATCAGGAGTGAGCGATCGTATGATCTTTGAATTTCTCTCATCAAGATGTTTTTTTTTTTTTACCATAAGCATACTAGATTTGAAGATAGTTTGCTTTTTCAAACTGTCATGAAAATATCAATTACATTTCAAGTACTTGATCAGGGAGCATTTGAACTTGGATCTGAACACTTTTTGTGTCATTGAGATTATCTCATCAAACGTTCATTTTGATCATAAGTTTTTTAAAATTAGAGTTTAGATGGTTCGGATTTAATTATGAAAGTTTATAATTTAAATGTTATTTGATTATATGGATTTTCTGGTGACGTATAAGAGGAATTACTTGAAATTTGAAATTTTGTTCAATGACATCATATGTTTCGTTATTGATCATAACTATCATTTTTAATGCACAGAAAAATTATTTTTATTCCTAAAAACTCTAGCTGGGTTTTATCCATAAGTTCTGATTTATTTCAAATTCAACGGTACAATTCCATATACGTAGATTCCAAGCCGCTGATTGGTCTGCCTGAACAGGAATTGGTGAATCGCTGCAGTTTTTGTGTGGTTGAACAGTTTAGCTTCTCTTAGTGCCATATTGCCCACTAATTTGAGTAATCATTAGCATTTGGTATATATTTCTTTGAATTTTTCAAGAAAATTTTCCTTGGAAAAGAAAGTTTGTGGTTCGTTTCATATGAATGTTGTATCTTTGGGATTACGTATAGCAGACTCTATTTTACCGCAAATGCTTATTTTCTTCTATTTTCTTTTGTATTGATTGGCATAGTTCCCATGTTTCTTTTTTCTGTTTTTTTTAAAGGCTCTGGGAGAGCTTTGCTATAGATTTTATTATTTTTTAACAGCTTAGTATGTTGCTTGGCTACAAATTTTCAGATTCTTTTTAAGAAATTTATGTAATGTGAACACCTTTTTATGACTATATGAATTATCTAATGGCTAAAAGAAAGTTCAAAAAGAAAAAAATCAATAATACTCAGCGGCTTCTATATATATCTGTCAACATATTTACAACTGCTTTTATAGACAACCATAAACCATCCCAAATATACCCTAATTGACATTAGACCAGCCCTTCTTTTCTCTTTGGCATTTATGGTTCCATTTTTCCAACATTACTTGAAGAAAGAGATAAACAAACAAAATCCCTCATGCGACCCCATTGCGTCTTTTTATATTGCACCTACATTTGTTATTTATTTTTCAGAGTTAACTGTCAGTCATCATGACTTACCGAAGCTGGAGAAATGGAGCATGAAAAGTTATTCCATCTCAAGAAGAAAACAATAAGTAGCATTGTTGAAGCGTCGTGCCCTTCATCTTAAAGAGATTGAATGAATGCCTTACAAGAATCAACAAAATAAAATAGAATAATGTAAACATACATTTCTTCTTTCAAGAAGAGAAAGCAATAGTAATTTGTGCTCCACTCTTTTGTTATAATGCAATTAGTTTAATTGTTGGATTGCCTAAGCATGTGGTATAAACTTTATGTGGTACGTGCTAAAAAAAAAACTCGAGATAATTGTTTTGTTCAGAAGTTTGTTGCACTTACAATTTTGTTTGCATTTTTATTGAGATTTAATCACCATGTGTTGTGTCATTTTCACACATCAAACCTTGAGACAATGTCCACATCTTTTCTCATTCCCATCCATTACAATTCTATTGTTATCTTCCGATATGTTTTTAGTATGCCCGAATGCCCCTAAATAGTGTTGCTATGAAACTCCTGTAATAAACTTGGTATGTGTCTTGAATTTTGAGGTAATACATGACCTCTCTTGTAAATTAATCGAAATAGCTATTCTCGCCATTCAATAAAGCCTGTCGGATCTTGTTCAATTTCTCATATGCCTCATTTTCTTGCCTCATGACCTCCCAATCTAAGACCAAAGAAATTGGCAATGCCAACAATTGAGATTCCCCCATCTGTCGTGATAAAGCATCAACAACCTTATTCTCTAATCACAACCGATACTAAAACTCAGAGTTATACCCTAGTAGCTTAGATAGTCACCTATGATATTCTTCAATCACCATCTGTTCTAATAAAAATTTTAGGTTGTGCTAATCCATGCATGCTTACATCACCCTAACAAATAATTTCATCATTTATGAATGGCAAGCACAATTGTCATAAGCTTTCACTCATAAATTGACTTGTCTGGCTCCTCCATCAGCTCCTAATGAAAATAAACTATGAGTCATTAACACTGCATGTGTGCGCCTTGAAGCATTCATCTCTATAACGAATTTTTGGTTGAAATCAGGTACACTAGTAATTGTACACGCTTAATAGCTTTAACTTATAAAAAATGTGCTCTTCGCTTCACCCACTGAAAGTTATCCTATTCTAGGTCGTAGAACTGGTGCTCATCGAGTGTCGTCAACACCTTCAAATGATCAATGTTGTCTTCTAAGGAACGTGTGGACGCTTGGATATTGTCAAACTACAACACAAAATTCAGGAGGAATTGCTGAGACATCTTTTTCGTCTGTGATTGAAATGAGGATCACTTCCCCCCATTGCACGACAATTGTGCCTAACCCATAGCCCGAAGCATCCATCTCTATAATGAATTTTGGTTGAAATCAGGTTACATCATCACTGGTACACTCGTAATGGCATTCTTTAACTTCTTAAAAGCCCAAGTCGCCGCTTTCCCCACTGAAAATTAACCTATTCCGGGTCGTAGAGTTGGTGCTCACCGAGTATTGTGAACACCTTCAAATGATCAATGTGGTCAAGGAACGAATGTACACTAGTATATCATCAAAGAACAACACAAATTTATGGAGGAAATGTTGACATACCTTGTTCATCAATGATTGAAATGTAACAGTGCATTGGTAAGCCCTAATGGCATTACTAGAAATTCACTGTGACCCTTGTGAGTTCAAAATGTAGTCTTGTGAACTTCCTTCGGAAGCATCCAAGTCTAATAGTATCTTGATTTCAAGTTAATCTTTGAGAATACTGCGGGCCCAAAAAACTTGTCCAGTAGTTAGACGATCATCAGGATGATAAATGTATCAGGTATTGTTTTCTTATTCACTTCCTAATATTTCATATAAAATTGCTATCTCTCATTTTTCTTTCGCACTAACAAACTAGGATAGAGAAAGAGTTCACATTAAACTGTATGACCCCAACCTCCAACATCTCTCGGATCAATCTCTCGATCTCGCTTTTCTATACCTGGGGGTTCTAGTATACTTGTGTTCCCCGAGGCGACAATCCACATGCAGCTAGAAAACTTGTATAAATTGTTGGAGTTGTTGGATCGATGCCAAAATCTCTGACAACTCTGTGTCATGTGTCTTTTTCATAACATACAACTTGATCAAGAATCCCAACTGTGTCCCGCATTGGCTTAATCATGATCTTGAGTGTTAACAAGGCCTTGCACAAACTTGGGTTACCACAAAGCATCACCATCTTGTCTTTCTCCTGAAACTCTATTGTCAGGAGTTTTCAATTCATCTTAGTCTTTCATAAGGACTACAATCATTTCATACCCAATGTCACGTCAGTGCTCACTATATCCTAGGGAAGGAAATCCCCCATCCCCTGAATACTTGCAGCGTTAAAATCATTCATTTACAAACTTCTTTCTTCTTCTCCACATGTCATGCCCCCATCATGGCTCAATAACTTCCTGTGTCAATCATCTCAAGCTCTAATTGCTTCACTATTTGAATAAAGATGAAATTGTGGGTGGCCCTGCTATATACAAATGCCACTACATCTTGTTCTCTGATCTGTCCCTAAAGCTTCATAGTTTGGTTCAGTGTTAACCCCACCACAGAGTTTAATGAGACTTATGCACCATCTAAGTGAGGATGTTCCTTCTCTACCTCAACCTTTTTTGTTTCTTCATCCCATGCCCACTCGTCTGGTCTTGCAATGGTGCTCTGGGGTAAACTTTTCATCACACCAAAAACATAATTCCTTGGCTCGCTTCTCCTGAATCTTTGTTTCTATGAGACTTTTGAATGTTGCCTCTGTCGTTGCCCATCATTCCCATCTCGTGGAACCTCCCTCTAGGATCCCACATTTTGAGTTTTTGGTATCGTCATAGTTGCAGCATTTCTGCATGTGCTGCTCCTATTAACTCATTCCATTGCATTTTTATCTTCAATCAATTTTGCTAATTTCATAGTTTTTCCTAATCCTCACGGTCTCAACAGACTAAGCGCTCGAATTTCTGGCCTTAAGCCTTTCATGAAGCTTCCTTTCAACGCTTCTTCTGATATCCCTCTCAAATGGTGATATAACATTTCAAATTACTCCTTATAATCCTTGACAAACTATTCTTAGACCAATGCAAAAAAATTGCTGGTGTAAATTACTTTCTCGTGTGGTTCTAAAATGCTCCAACAATCGGTCATTGAATTCTTTATATTTTCTAGTTAGCTGAGGTTGTTTCTCTATTGATACCATGTTAGAGCCTGCTCTTCCAAACGTAACGCCGTTGCCAACATTTTTTTCCTCTATCAGTCCATTAATAATAAAGTATCTCTCCACATGATAAACCCAACCATAGATCTTCTCCTTCAAAAATTGACATCTTCAACTTCCTTATGCATGAGTCTCCTCCCCAATTTCCTTGATCGAAGTTTGTTCTTTCCATGAAGCGGGGGTTTGGTTCTCCTACTCGACCCATATTTATTTTCTTTCTATCATAAATCTGGCTCGCCTAGTAATCAATTTTGCCAAAAACCATATGCTCCTGAATTGCCTTCTGCCTAGAACGCTGTCACAACAAAGGGCATTCGTGTAGTTGGATGCAGCCCTCAGCCAGATTCTCACCCACTGTGGTTTCCTATTCCAGACTGAAATCCTTCGAATCGATCTTCTCCAGCCATGAATCACACGCTGTCACATTCTGCCAGTTACAACTCCTTCCAGTCATCTGGATGTCATATTATTCCTTTCAAGTGTTGTCGCTCGAGTTCACTATCAATTCCTTCGCTTGATCCCACTGTAGGTAGAGGCGAGCTTGTGTGAAACTCTGCAATATTCATTATGATTTCTTCCATGTTTATGAATCTGTCGTCTATGGACGAGAACCCCCATTTTAGATGAAAAACACTCCTTTATTTCAGGTATGATTTGGCTCACGTCTCTCTCCAATTTCTCCTTTAAAGCATATACTTTCTTGGTCGTTATTACTTTCCGAACGGTTTTCGATCATGAAGGTGGAACTCCTGTACGCCTCAATTCTGTCGTTCTTCCCAACTAGTTCGAATCGCGGCTGTATCATGAGGTTAGGTCAAGAAGGTATTGTGACAGTCCCATCATTGGCTTTTTAAATAGCTTGAATCACGATTGTATTGGAAGGTTCTATCATGATGGCGCGACGGATCCTGTCGTTGATTTCCCAACAAGCTCGTATCGCAAGGTTCGACCAACAAGGAGTGCGCGAAAGATCATGTACGCCTCGTTCCCATTGTTGGCTTCCCAAGTAACTCGTGTGGAGATTGTATCTTGAGCTTCAGTCTTGAGGCGTGTGTGACGGATCCTGTATGTTGCAATCCCATTTTTGGCTTCCGAGCCAACTCAAATCACAATTGTATCACGAAGTTCATTCACAAAGGCGTGCGCGATGGATCTTGTACGTCTTTATTCCATCGTTGGCATTCCAACTAGCTTAAATCACAACTGTATCATGAGGCTCAGCCACAAAGGCAAAGCACGGCTATGAATCACAGAAGGAATGGGACAATGCTACTCAAACGATTCAGCTCTGATACCAATTTGATAAGAACTACATAAATTTCTGCAGCGATTATGGCAAAAGGAATAGATTCTATTGCACCAGGTCAAATAAAGCAATATAATCCGAAATATATAAAAGATAGACACCTATAATTTAAAAGATAGACGATCTCTCCCAAACCTAAACTTCTAAGATTCCAGTCAACAGTAGCATATCATAACTCTAAATCATATTTAGCCTTATTTATACCAAACAATAATAACTAACAAATGACTAAATTGCCCTTTAGCCTTCCGCCTAAGATTTGTCTAACTTATTTGGTAGGCTTTGTGTTGTGGAAAGCACTGTTGGCGCCCGTCTAACACATTTGAACTAACATTTTTAATCCACAGAAAAAGCATATTTATTCTTAAAAACTCTCGCTGGCTTTTATCTGCAAGGTTTGATTTATTTCAAATTTAATGTTATAATTCTCCACCTACGTAGATTCCAAGCCGCCGATTAGTTTGCCTTTAACTGGATTCGCTGCAGCTTTTGTGTATTTGAACAGTTTAGCTTCTCATTGTGCCATATTGCCCACTGATTTGAGTAATCATTAGCATTTGGTGTATATATTACATTGGACTTTTCAAGTAAATTTTCTAAAGGAAAAGAAGTATGTAATTCATTAGGTATGAATGTGTTTTTATTAAGATTTTTATCTGTTGCTAATGACCAAGAGCAGATTCTAGTTCACATGCAAAATGCATGTTTTCTGTTATCTTCCTTTGTATTCATTAGCATAAGTTCCCACATTTCTTTTCTTATTAACGGTCCGCTGGCAAAGCAATTCTATAGCTTTTGTTCTTTTTAAAAAGCCTAATATAATGTTTGGCTGCATATTTTTAGATGCTTTTCAGAAATTTCTGTAATGTGCACCTTTTTATTATTAGATGAATTTGCTACAATCTGATAGCTAAAAGAAATTTCAAAAAGAAAATTTTCTATATTACTCACCGGCTTCTAAATAAATGTCCTATCTCTCAATATGCCCTTAAAAACACTAGGCAATCCCTTCTGCTCTCTTGCACATTTATGTTAACATTTTTCCAACATTACTTGAAGAAAGAAAAAGACAAAGTCTCTCATACAGCACTATTACGTCTTTTCTATATTCCACCCCTATTTTTTATTTATTTGCAGAAGGGCCTCAGTCAGAGTTAACTGGCAGCTCACAATCACTTGCTGAAGCTGGAGAAATGGAGCTTGAAAAATTATACCATCTCAAGAAGAAAGCAATGAACAGCATGACTGAGGCGCCCTTCATCTTAAAGAGATTGAATGACTGCCTTGCAAGAATCAACAAACTAGAACAGAATAATGTAGACATACATTCTCCTTTCAAGAGGAGAAAGAAATAGTAATTTGTGCTGCAAAGCTTAATTTTTGGATTGCTGGAGCATGTGGCTTTAACCGTCTGTGTAAACAATGGCTGCTTAAAAAAAAAAAAAAAAAACTTAAGATAATTGTTTCTTGTGCAGATTAGTTTGTTGCACCTACAGATGCTTCTCTTTTTTGCTGATATTTTAGCAGAATTAGTGTTGGTGTATAATGTTAAGCAGTCATGAATGAATTGTATTATCAATCTATTTTTTGTAATATGGTGAGCAAGTGGGCATATAAGTTTGATTATTCTGAATATTATGTCTGATTTATTTTTTATAATGTGAATGAGTTGTATAATTTCATTTCAATAGTGTCATTGTGATGTCAAAAGATTTGGAATTTAGTAGTGATAAAATGCAGGAAAGAATATTAAAGAAAATGATATGGCAGAAGTGAATTTAGAATTTAAATCAATGGAAGATCAGAGAACTGCTACTATGGATGGCTGAGGACTGACATGACATGGAAGCCGGCAGAATTAATACCGATGACATTCATATTACATGCAAGAAAATTTACATGCATGGCACACAAGTTTTATGTATTCAGGTATCGAACATGCACAATTTGATATTTACACTTATAACAGCTATTTGTTATAAATTATGAAACTGGGTCACTTTTAGAAAGATGGTGAATCTTTTTAGGTGATGCTAAAAATTTATCTAATATGCATGTCAATATGATTGTTTAGATGTTAGATGCATAAATACATAAGAATTATGTGGTATGTAAATGCCAAGTTGTCTAATAGATGTTAGATATATAAATACATAAGCTCATGTTATGTACCATCAAAAGATAATGGAGAATATACAATACATTAAAAAAAGTATGGGGCTTTAAATGTCAGATATTCTTATGATCATAGAAATGTAATACCTAAACTTTAAAGGTTTATTAATATAAAACATAACTCTTTGAAATCAAATTTAAAAGATTACTAAAATTAATTTTTTAAAAGTGAAATACATCATGTCCTCATGTATATTTTTCATTATGATTATGTTGACCATAGTTTACATATGCAAATATCAAACTTTAAATATTATATATGAAAACACATAAGAATTGTCAAGTATGTATATTTTCCATAAGAATATTATTATTACTCATCTCAATCACACCACTGGACAAACACATCAACACGGCTGTAGCACCATAGAACCTCATGAACATATTCCAGTGAGGAAGCTGTAAAACCATAATATTCTTAGAAATGGTACGTGGAAAAAAAAAAGAAAAAAAACAAAAAGCAGCAAGATTTGGCAGTGGATAAGCAAATTGTTAGCAACTGATGCCAATTATTTAAAAATTTGAAGAGATATGGCTCTCTTTGATCTCAAATAGTAATTTGACAGCATTGGAGCAAAGGCAATGATATTCAAGATGAGCTTGAACACGCATTGCATTGTTTGACAACAAAGTGAAGAATCCATGAGTTTCGATTCATCATTCTGCCCATCAGAATAAATTAATAGACAAACCAGTCTGCATTCTTTGTTTCAAACCAAAATTGATATGGTTTTGTTTCTACAATCTCTCTATTAGTCTATGCATACATTTGCAAGATAATCACATACAATCCTAAAAGCAGTCCTCAAAGGTCACAGTATTTAAGGATCTACAACTCAAATGGCAATAGATTTGCAGCCAATAACTGATACATCATTATCAACTTTAGGAATAAAAGAAGAACCAACCAGCACACCTTCCACCTGTGCTGCCCTCCTAATATCAACCACAACAGTACTCAGCTTCTGCCCTATCATGAAAATACAACTCCCAACACCCACAAGCTGACATGGCGGCTTTGTCAGCATTTGAGCCAGTCTACCCAAAGGGGTCCATTCTTTACTTTCATTTTCCCACCTCATAAGCCTCGTTCCATAAGTCTCATCTAGCATGTAGAGCGTATCTTCAACTACAACCGTCGGACCACGAGCACAGAAAGACATCTGTTGGCTTGCATCCTCCCATTTTCTGCTCAAGGGATCGTAGATACGGGCATATTGCCTATCGATCCACGTGTTGTGAATGGTGTATACTTTGCCTTCAAAAATGAAGGACTTGACAATGTCAGGGATGTGGGATTTATCTTGATAAGAACTCCAGCTGTTTGAATGATGGTCATAGATGTCCCAGGTGTTTGAAGCAGCTGAGCTCATGCCGAGACCACCGGTAACATAAATTTTATCGTCCAGAGCTGCCGACAAAAAGTAGCACCTGAAAGATGATGAGCATTTGGTCAGTTTTTGTAGTGGTATATCAACGCCGGTCTATTTGAAACCAAAATTCAAAATCCAAAAAAACCGAACCATTGAAAAATTTGATAAAACCAAACTAATCAAAAATTTAATTCAGTTTAAAAAGTTTGGTTATAAAAAAATAAAAATTTGATTGTTAGTTGGAGCTCTATTATGAACAAACATCAAGAATTACATATTCTACATGTATAATATCAATTCAATTTTATTAATCAACATTTATTTCAACATAAACTTTAGTTTTTTAGATTTGTTCAAAAGAAATTAAAATAGAAGAAGAAATGTTAATTAAATTTTAAATTTTTGATTAAATGAAACTAAAACCAAACAAATAACCGAAAAGAACATATTGAGGTTTTAAAAATAAAAAAAAATAGAAATGCATTTTTGAAACTAAATAGAATCAACCAAACTTGTTAGGTCCGATTTTGTTCTGTTTTTTGGTTTTGACCAAATATTGCTCACCCTTAACAATAAACATATTAAATCAGACTACATCATAAAAGAATCGATGATGTTGATACCTTGCTGTTGGCATTCTAGCAGCTTTCTCCCATTTCTCTGTGTAAGTATCATAATAATAAACTTCATCCGTGGCATTTTCTTGGCAGCTAAAGCCACCTAACAAAAACAATTTATTTCCAAGGGCTTCAAACGACATGCCCTCCCGGCTAATACATTCATATGGGATAGGTTCTAGAAGCTTCCATTGCCGGCTCAAAGGACATGGATCAAACGCATAACAGCAGTTAACTCTGTATTTGTTCATACACAATGCATAAACCCAGGTTTCCCTAAGATTTTGCCTAGAACGACAGGCATGAAACTCCCCGCTGCAGAGCAAAGCTCTCCATCTCCTAGAAACAAATCGAAGAACATGATGAAATTGCCGAGGGACCCTTGACAAACAAAGAATAGCAAGGTCATCCGGAAGACCGTGTATAAGTGGTACATGCTGGTCCAAAGACATCGTGACAGGCCAATGTCAGCAATCTACAACCAAATAGAAAACAAGATGTTACAAAGTTACACTAACCAGCCCAATATTACAAACAGAAAGAATAAAAATATGGATTTTACAGATTAAGAAATATCTTGAATCATTAGCATTTATTTCTGTTAAGTTTGGTGAAGAAATTCTATAGTCATCTCCTTTACCATTCCAAAAGTATACCTTTATACAAATTATCCAGTAGAAATAACCTTCTTCCCAGTTAACACTGCAAACTCTTAGGGGTTGTCTACAAAAGTTTTAGTAAATCCTGTAAATCCAGATTTAAATCTCACTTTAAAGGCCCCTGGGCAATTTTTTTTTTTGTGCGGTGCGTTTTGAAAATGTGAATTCAAACAGTTGGAAACAACGGCGCGGCGGCATTTGTAAATAATTTATTTTAAATTGTGGCTGCGGGGTTCAATCCCACGGCCTACGTTTCTTCACTTACATATTACCCTGTGGCCCCTTGTCCTTCTCTCGTGTTTCTTCTGGCTCTCTTGACTCTGTAGCTTCCTCTCTTGCGTCTCTTTTGCTCTAGGTACCTCTTCCCTTGAATCAGTGGCTCCAGTGGCTAGGCATTGTTTCCGATTGCCTCTTGTTGGTTACGAGTGGTTGTTTCAGTGACCCTTACATGCTTCTCCCTCTCCTATCTTCTGCTCGATTTGGTGGTTCTGTGCACTCTGTGCTTTGTGTGATGGTTTCCTTTCTTCGGTTAGTGGTTATTGCAATGAGCTTTTTATTCTTTCTTTCTCTATCCTTTCTCTTCTTCGGTTTGGTTTGGTAATTGTGCGTATTATGTGCTCTGTGTTGTAGTCCCTCTTCTACCTCTCCCCTCGGTTACACTCCCCTTTGTTACGGTAATCTTTGTCTTATCTATTCGATGGCTTTATGATTATGCAAATTCTATTGTGCAATGGTTCTTGATTTTGTTATTGGTTTCCTCTCCCTGATTTCTCTGTTTACTTGGTTTGATGGTTTTCGGTTTGATAAGCTCGGTTGATGATTTTGATGTTTCATGTTGCATCCATGATGAATTTGGTTTATGATTTTGAAGCTTTATGCTTTGCGATTTCAGTTGGGTTTTGGTCTATTCGGTTTGTGGAATTGCTATGTTGTTTTTGATTTTATTGGTATAATTACATACTTATCACCCAATGAATGATTTCTATTTTGCTCTACCCGGTATGGTTTTGATATTTGAGTGGGAATTTGAGAAATGCATACAGATTTTGGAATAATTATGTTTTGGTTGTTGTGTATTTCATGAATAAGGATTGAGATTTTATCAATAGTTTTGATATTTGAGTCAAAATTTGATAGATGGTGGTGGATTAGTTAACAACAATGTTTTGGGTGCCCTATATATGGTATCCTAAAAATGAAAAATATGGAACGGGGCTTTATCTTTATATTTGATGTCTGTGTGAGAGTTTGGGAAATGGTTGAAAGAGGGTGTGTTGCTTGATTTGTTGTTAGAAATGTTTTGAGCGCCCTGCATGTAGTATTTTAACAATGAAAAATATGAAATGAGACTTTCTCTTTACCTTTAATGTTTGAGTGAGAGTGAGAAATGGTTGAAAGAGGGTGCTTGATTTGTTGTTAGCAATGTTTCGAGTGCCCTATATGTGGCATCCTAAAAATGAAAAATATGAAATGGGTCTTTATATTTACCTTAGATGTTTGGTGTGGTTTACGTTGATTTATGTGTGGAGGCGGTGGTGTTGTGGAGATGGTGATTGGTGTGTGATTATGTTTATATTAAAGGATGTGTTGGTGCTGGTGTTGTGGAGG